>APFE030208148.1:4865-36025 GCA_000404065.3 Pinus taeda
TTCAATGACTCGGTCATTGTAAAAAATACATTAAATATTTAGTTTTTTTATAAAAAAAAACATAATTTTGAAGATTTTGGTAAATAAGTATTTGTTGGTGCACATCTATTGATGATATTTTTTACTTGGAAGGAAAGGTAGAATTTAGCTTCAGGCTATCATAAAATTTATTAAGATTACAAATTCTAAGATTTATTAAAATTACAAATTTTAAAATGTTTTAAAACTGTGATATATTAATGAGATGTTACCTGTCTGGATTCTTTTATGTCTCTTGTTATATGAATTGAATATTTTCAAATCTGCACTCATACGCAGGTGGTTTAAAGTTTAAACACTTCTTGATCTCATTACAGGAAATTCAATCATAGGTTCCCTCAAACATTAAAAGTATAAAAAAAAATCAAAATGGATAATACTTTAAGATAGCATTTGGTCTCCAAATTCCATGTTGATTGGAAATTGAAAGGAAATTGTAACTTACTTTTTATCATAAGTTGTGTCATTGAAGTTGTGGAAAATTCCTGTAACATTAAATGCCAAATATTTCGAGTATACAAACTCATCTAATAGATTACATTTCTAATCTACAGAGTCAGATCTTAAAAGATTCAGATACATTCAGGCTTGAATGCATATCTTCTAGATATACTTTATTTAATGCTGACTTGCTCAGTTCAAAATGCTTGCCTTCTGCAAATATTGCAATTACCGAACAATGCTACCCGGCCTTTCATGTCGGACTCGGTCCGTTTCGGCCGAGTCAGCAATGACTCGGCCGAGTCATTCAATGACTCGGCCGAGTCATTGTTGACTCGGCCGTCCGAACCGGGTTTCTCACCGAGTCGATGCCGAGGCTATTGAAACGGACCAACTCGGCCGAGTCAATGTTGACTCGGCCGTTTCTTAAAACATTGCTTGAGATTATATTAATTCTTCCTCGTTATTAATAGGTTTTGTTCATCATTATGATAAATGCCAAACAAGAAGATCACAAATAGGACACCAAAGATAGGCACATAGCAAGGGCAAAATCCGAAGGAAGGTGAAAACCCAGCCAAACTCTTCTTCTAGTAGAATCAAATCAAGATGAGACAGAATAAGACCTTTTGACCATGACACAATCTTTCCTCCATCCATCAAGTCAACCTTTAAGAATCTTCTTTTAAAGACAAATCAATACTTCAACTGATCCAATAGATTTTGTACTTCTACGATTTTCGATTTCTCTTGTCTCTTCTTTGTCCTCTCCACCCTACAATGCATCAAATCTCTGTGGTAAGATGTTCCTCTTACGTGTGACAAAATGGAAGAATTTCTGCATCCTCAAGTGAGTTGGTAAGAAATCAAGATTTTTGATGTAGTCGAGATTACGCAGAGCCTAGAGGCTCAGTCCTTCAGTTGTTGGGTCAAAGGAAGCTGTGGGCAGTTTGCGGGAGCGAAGCTGGTGGGGTACTGTGGTCAGAACAGTAACTAACAAGGCAAGACCAAGGTAGAGAGAGTTGTTGCTGAGGCGTATTTCTAGCCAAGGAATCCAGATCAATGTTGTAGTTGCACAGACAATCAAAGAGGGGCAACTTGATGGTTGGCAGAAAGTTTTCCAGGAGGGAAATCGAGACTCAGAGGGAGTCCAGAAGAGAACTTCCAAATGGGAAGTAGAGAGACTAGGAGGAGTCAAACCAAGAACTTCTAGACGGGAAGTAGGGTACTCAGCAGGAGTCGAACCGAGAATATCCAGACGGGAAGTAGAGAGACTCAGCAGGAGTTGAACTGAGAACTTCCAAGCGGGAAGTACAGAGACTCAGAGGAGTCGACAGAGAAGAGCAAAGAGATGGTCGTGAATGGGCTAAGAGATCAGGACAGGCTGGACGGAGCGTCCAACTTTGTCGTCTAGAAGGCCAGTATCTTGTCCATTCTAGACAGACATCGTATCAAGGGCTTTGCCTTGAGAGTAATGGCTATTCCAGTTGACCCGGTAGCAAATGAAAGGTACGAGGAGGCAATAACTAAGGTAAAGTGCATCATCCTTGATGGGGTCAAGGATCATGCAGTCCAACATATTGCTGAGAAGGAAACAACAAATGATTTGTTGCACACTTTGAAGACATTGTACCAGAATACTTTTGTGCAGAGGAATATGCTCTTGGAGAATCAGCTAAGGTCATACTAGATGCAGAAGGGAGAGCAGATAGATGTCTTCCCCGGTCGGTTGAAGGAGATCCGTGACCAACTAACTTCCATAGGGGCCACGTTGGATCAAGAGTTGATGGTGAGGACTGCACCTAATGCAGTCTCCGAGGAGTAGGAGACATTTGTCCAGAGCATACTGGGCAAGGCGAGTCTTCCAAATTGGAAAGAACTATTGGCGCTCTTCGTCAAGAAGAGATCAGACGGCTGACTAAGATGGGAAGTAGCAGCAAAGGGGTCAAGATCAAGAAGGCAGAGGAAGAGGATACGGCTTTGGCATCTGAAGGAAATAAGGAGAAGAGGAAGAAGAAGTAGCTCTCCAAGGTCAAGTGCTTCCATTGTGGGGAACTGGGTCACTATGCGAACCAGTGTTTGAGGAAGAAGAGTAAGGGAGACGCTTCTAACTCGAAGGCAAAGCCAGTGAAGGCGAAGAATGAAATCGAGGAGGATCACGATTGTGCCATGAGTGCTCATGTGCCACTTGAGAAGAAGTAGGGAGACATCGAGTTGTAGTCAGGAAGACTACAGGCAATGAGGGGCAGGATCCTTGAGGTACCCAACCTCCTAGAATATACCTTACTACGGGAGCCTCGAAGAGGAGTAGCAGGACTAGCAGATGTAGGTAGAGACGGATGCGGATGAAGCGGCACAGAGTTCTACAATGCAGGAGTCCCCGGACAGCGCGAGGCTAACAGGCTGCAACAGTGCAAGAGGCACGGGAGTTTTTCAACAATGTAGGATGGCACAGAGAGGTTTGCAACGATACGAGATGCAGGCAGTTGTTGCAGTAGCGCAGAGGTCAGTAGAGGGAGCACTTATTAGCGACAGAGGAAGCTTCAGCATCAGGAGTGTTTCTAGCCTGACAGGGATGTCAGAAGTTGGGTGGATCAATTACTTACTTCTCAGTAGCAGTATGCAGTAGCACGATGCAGCATGATGAGAGGGGGATGCAGTGCAGATGCACTATTGGGAGGATGGACCAGCAGCAGCATGGATGCAGAGGGAGCTGTTGTACGGATGCAACAAAGGCAGTGGCAGGGCCATGGGTAGCAGTACAGGATGCAGCAATGCAGAGGATGTTGGGTGGGGTTGGCCTAGCATCAGCACATGTACTGGTGCCAAATAACCAGTGATGCTCAGTGTGGAGTATTACTAGAGCACAATCCTCGCTAAAAGGGAGTGTTGATTTGGGGTAGCAATGGATGTGCTCTAGCCATGAAAATTAGTGGAGAGGCTAACGCGCATGAGATCTCCAAGACCCAAAAATGGTTTGGACAGATTGTACCCAGTTTGGGAGATATTAAAATAATTACAATTTTTAGTGGAGTTCCTTAGTCTAAACTTAGGAAAAATAAAATATTAATGGGTATTAATATAAAACTGGGTTAGAAGGTTCCAAAAGTCATGGATCAAGCCAAATCTAATCTTAGCCGTTGATTAGAGATTTAATCTTGGTCATTGAAGGACCAACAGGAAAAGTATAAGAGGAGGCTTGAGGGACAGTTGGAGAACACACCAAAGTGATCAGTCATTCATTTTGCTAGAGCGGGGTTGCTAAGCAAAATTGAATCAATGATCAGCAGCGAGGGGCAGTGAGTACTAGACAGAGAGGCAGAGACAGTACAAAGAGATTAGCGCAGAAGCAGGGAGAGCGAGAGCAACAACCAGTTCAAGCCACGCAAAGCCCAGCAGAGAGCACAGAGACCAGAGGGACTACGTCATCCACGCAGAGGCTGCTGAAGTGACGTAGAGGGTCCCAAAGGCTACGCAGTGTCTAAGAGGGCTGACACAGAAGGTCCTGGGGCTGATATCAGTCAACAAGAGACTGACGCAGAGGCCAGAAGGGCTAGCACTGAGCTTCAGAGTCGTCAGAGAGGGTTTCGCAGGACAGATTTTTTCTGAATACTTGTTCTTGAATATAGAGCTATTGTTGTCGTGTATTTTTCTCTGTTGGGTGAGCCGGTTAGGTACCCAGTTGCACTCAAGCAAATACTGCATAATAATAAACCCTCATAATAGCTGCACTGGTTTTCCCGCATTCGGTTTTACTTGGGACATTTCTCCAAAAATAACAGTGTCACTTGTGTGCTTGTTTTCTTTCAGTTGATGATATGTAAATGTTGTTTGTATTGTGTTTATTTCAGTGTTTAAATGTTTTAGATAACTTGTTCAAAATTTACAAGTAGAAGAAATAAACCAGCAGAATACAGATTAATTTTCTAACGGATAGACTTAGAAAATTCAACAAGCTTAAGCATAGAGGAGGTCGCATCGATTGAGGGGGGTTGCATGGTGTTTTGGGCACATTTTTGTGAGGATTCTCTCCTAGAAAAAGGTCACAGCCCTGGTTGTAGCTTCCAGGTAGCTCGTAGGCCTATTTTCACTTAGGAAGGAGGGTCGTAAGGCTGATAGCAACTACAAGTAGGGTCGCAGATCAAAACAAGGAGCCTAGGAGCTGAGTTTGGGCTTCGGATTAACCTACAACAACAACTTAGAGAAGGACAGAACTCGTTGGAGGGAAGTTGCAGCTTGAAAGAGGTCTGTAAGGTGGAAAAGAGAAGGTGTGGCAGCCTACTAGCAGCCCTAACCATGTATACCAGACTTGTTGTAGATGACACCAACCCTTAAAGATGTCAGGTACGTGATGTATTTGCATTGAGATTGAACAATAATTGGACGAGTGTCCAAGATTGGATAGTTGTTGAAGTTTGTTGGTAGCCAAGAGGAAGGGTGATCCTAGGTTTGGATGCTGTAGCCAGAGTGCAAATGCTACAACAAGGATTGGTCACTCATGCTCTGTTGGAGGGAAGCGTGAGAGTGGACCAAGTGTGGACAATGGATTAGGCATTTATGGTCTGTTGAGGAGGGTGTGATAGTGCCCAAGTTAGAGCCCATTGTGCACCATCTTCATGGACCTAGGTGGTTGCTAGAGTGGCAGAAGAAGAGCTTAAGGGTGTGATCAACAAGGAGCAGTTTGAGCAGCCCTAGACTTGTCATGTGGAGAACGACATCTACAACAAAAGATGGGTAGTCCTCCTAGCCCATGTTCATTGTGAGAGATTGGCATCTTACAGTGATAAGTGCCATTCCTCTATGCCTATCTTATTCTTCATTGGAGCAGCGTATGAAGACTATAGTGGGCTAATGTCCTTGAGTAGTTGAGGAGCAACAATGGGCAGCTGTGAGTTGTTCACAAACAGATTTGTGAACAACTCAACAGGAGTCTCGATGTGTTGTGCCCTCGATGGATTAAGGCACAACAAGTGAGTAGATTGGATAGCCGAGGTTCAGTGGCCAGATGATCTTGGATCATAGATAGAAGCAGTGTTGCAGATTGGTAGTCGAAGGACTGGGCAGGTACAGGGTAGCACTGAGAGGAGTTGTGATTGCATGCTACATCAACCAAATGGTCAGAGTCTCTTGTTGAGGGTAGATTGCTTATTGATGCACCGACACCAAGCCCCAGCTTTTGTATCTTTGTATCAATGGATGTATGAGGGCCATTATCCCTGGGACGAGAACCCTAGACTGTTGTATTATTCAGTTGGACTAATATAACGAAGTTGGGTTGAAAATTGTAAAATATTGTCTATATTTGTGCACGTGTGATTTATTCTTGTTTATATTTCGATGTAATACGTTGTGATACTTGGTTTGGTAGTGTAAGTGATTTAGGATTCTATCCTAGATACCAGTATCATGGAAAAACATCACTTGAGATTATATTAATTCTTCCTCATTATTAATATGTTTTGTTCATCATTAAGATAAATGCCAAACAAGAAGATCACAAATAGGACACCAGATAGGCACATAGCAAGGACAAAATCCATATGAAGGTGAAAACCCAACCAAACTCTTCTTCTAGTAGAATAAAATCAAGATGAGACAGAATAAGACCTTTTGGACCATGACACAATCTTTCCTACATCCATCAAGTCAACCTTTAAGAATCTTCTTTTAAAGACAAATCAATACTTCAATTCATCCAATAGATTTTGTACTTTTGTACTTCTGCGATTTTCGGTCTCTCTTGTCTCTTCTTTGTCCTCTCGACACTGCAATGCATCAAATCTCTGTGGTAAGATGTTCCTCTTACGTGTGACAAAATGGAAGACAATTTCGACATCCTTTTTTGTTCCTTTTAAGCTACTCTGCATCCTTTTTTCTTACTAAATATTAGAGATCAAAAGTTTTTTGTCTTTTTTCAAACTAGGTTTAGTTCACTTGCTATAAATAGTTGTTTCTATCTATTCTATTGAGGTTTACATGAATGATAGGAGAGGTTGACTTGATAGGGGGCAAAGCCAACTTGATGGAGAACAAGACATAATTTTGACATAGAAACGTTTCTTTCTTTGACACAATGAGCCCAAGAAGGGTCTCTTACATAATGACTTTGACTTTGACTTAACAAAAATCCTAGAGCACCCAATGGGAGCTTTGATCGAGAAATAAATACATAGAGCATGAAACCCATGCTCATAAAATAAACTTTCTTTTTCTTGACAAATATCATGGTTTAAATGCAATTATGAAGACCAACACTAGTTACATTTCTCAACACTCCCTCTTAACTAGGGAGGTATTCATAATTATACATATAGGTGTGTTCCAAGCTTTAGCCACTATAGGTACCATCAAACTTCAGCTCTAACACCAACCCAAAGGAATCTAGCTATTGTATCGAAGGTCAGAGCTCCACAAGACCAATGATACCCTCCGTACTTCAGGATCTAGACATTTTCACAGGCCAGCCAAATGTCCTCCCTAGCATCTTACCCAAGATGCTTCATCTCTCCTATCAACTAAATCAGATATATCCACCAATCCAAGCATGCTTCCAAGATGTTCAACTTTCTTATGGAGAGATCTACCTGTACAATCACAACCCCAATTAGTAACAAACCTTCAAATATATATAAGTTAGCACAAAACTTCGAGGTCTTCAATCATTCTAATGTTGCTCAGGTTGACACATTATCCAAACATATTTTTTATGAAAGCCTTCTTCTTCAACTTCTCCAGCAGCACCAAACTTAGCATCAACACTTCTTCGATAATATCTAAATCTTGTTTATTACTTCATTAATCATGACGAACCATCTATAGTGCTTTAGCTATTCTCCGATCTCATTCTTTTTCAAGGTCTTATAGCTGTCACAATATGCCCTCCCTCTTAACTGAGGAGATATACCCTTTCTTTATCCAAGATTCTTCTTTATAACAAAATCCTCTTTCTTCTAGCCACATAGGCTCTTTTACTTGTATCATCATATCATCGAAGAAGCTTCAACCTTACAAAGCTTCATTCCTTCTGGAATACTATTCTTTCTATGTAAACAAGGTTATCTATCCATTTTTAATGCCATCATCATTATTACAACTCCCTTTTTCCATCATGCTCAACATCACCAATTCATCATCAAGTATGAGCTAAGCATCTTCAACATCTTGAAGATTATGTACATGCAAATCTTCAACAAGGACAACCAAGTACAAACAAGAGCATGAAATCAATTTTATAAATATTAGCATATTATCATTATGAGAGCATCTAGAGTTATCAAAACTTTAAACAAGAAATTAAACTTTAGACATCCAAAACCTAAACTTCGTTAGTTCAATAATCAACAAGGGCCATATCTTTTATATCCTAGACTTTGACAATTTTGTCACAAAGCCTAGATTCCATCATTGAGACTTAAAGCCTTAGATATCAAAACTAATCCAATCATAGCATTTTACATTTGGTGTTTCAATATTATGCTTTAGAATTTCATGTCAAACTCTACTAAGGTTTTGTTACAAACCCTAGATTTCATCAATAAAATTAAATCATGTATATCAACAATCAAGTTAGCATTTTAGCATTTCATATCTAGGGTTTCAGTATTATTTCCTTATATCAATCTCTTACTAGGGTTTTTACCATAAACCCTACATACAAACATCAAACTCCAAAATTAGATATAGACTAGGGCTTCAATTATGTGGAACCTCATACGCCTAGGGTTTCATTCCTAGGAATTTACATTGACTATCGCCAGAGTTGTCATAAACCTTAATTCATCAAACCCTAAAAATCTAGGGTTTCATCATATAACCTAGATATCATTGACAAACCCTAAAAGGCTAGGGTTTGTTTATACCATTATCAAAATCCTAAATATCAAAAGAGTAGGATATCATTATATGATCTACACTTTATCAACAGACCCTAACTAGACTAGGGTTTCATTATTATTGTCAAGATACCCTAAGCATCAAAAGGTTAGGGTTTTACAGTGAACCCTAAAGGTTAGGGTTTAACCAAAATGAACAAATGGTAAGAGATAGCATGACAAGGGTAGATTAATCACCCTAACAAGAATCTTTATAATTCAAAACCATAAACATAAGAAAGTTAGTAATATAAGGCAAATTTTAAAATGATCATACCTTTTAATGAAGAAGTTTAGCTACGAATCTTTATACATACCTTGAGATTCTTCCTTTACAAACCTTGTAGGGTTACCTTATTGAAAGGATCCCTCTGAATCTTGCCATAATCCTTTTAGAATAAACCTGCAACACTTTCTTTTTTTTTAACCACATGGTGAATCGGTAATTTCCAGTCCTAATCTATGGGAGACCCAGGATCAAACCTCGTAGTTGCCTCTATAACACCAAGAGCATAGCCAACCACTTGCAAGTCGGGTATACTAAGTTCCTATGATTTTAGCAAGAGCAGACTCACGTGCTGCCAAGACGGGATTGGGGAATCTGCCCCTTTAGCTTCCACCACAGCGGGTCAATGTACTCAATGAGATTTGAACTTCGGTCTGCCGGGCTTCACCCAAGTGACTTACTGTCAAACCACACATCACTGTACAAACCTGCAACACTATCTTGACAAGTATCATCAAGTACAAGTCTAGGGTTTTCATTAAACTTTAGAAGATGAATTCATAGGGTTTTGAATACAAAAACTAGGCATTACTTAATTCCATTCTTGCAAAGAATTGTCCAACCCTACCTATTATAAGAGGAAGCAAGAAAATCAGGATAATGTTCTATCTACAATTCTTAGTTATTTATTACAATGAAAACTTAGCAACTCTTAGATACTTAACAAATGAACATTCTATACATACCTCAGGATTTCATACCTTTCTCTTTTACGATCCATTGAGCTTATTTCTTTCCTTGCAAACTGAAGATATATTTTCAAAAGATTGAGGTCTAAAAAACAATACTTACTTGACTTTGATGAGGCCTTTTACCATACAGTGGTGCAATACAACAAGTTCTCCTTACTGTTGAAGATTGCATTTTGAATTTTACTGTTGCTTTCTTTTGTAGACTAGGTTCACTTTCAACAAAGTTCTGAAATCAACTCTTACTAACCATATACTTGTCATATCTTTGCGAATGCTATGTTTCTTAGCTTATCAATGTGTTCCAAATGACCCAAAAAGAACTACATTGGAAGTTATTGACTATCACTAAAGGGAGACTTGAATGTTTACCAAGAAATTAGCTTCTACATCTCCGTTTAGGTTTGGACTTCATTTATATATAATCCACAGATTTGTGACCTTTATTCCATGTAGTTCGACTTTTATGAATAGTACGTGTCTGTGTTTTAATGGTGATTGTAACTTTATTTTAAGCTTTCCAACTAGGCCTATAAGGCTTTTCCACAATTCGATCTTGGTCTCTCTTCAAGTAGAGATACTTCGTTGGTTGTCAAGGGTTCACAAGATGCTCTAAGATGGAATTAGGTCACCCACACTTGTGCATAGTATTCTGAAGTTTCGAATCCCTGACGAGGCACAAATAATTCAGGTTCCTTAATCGTGATTTCAAATCTTGTAGACTAAGTGCAGTGCTTCGCTCTCCTAGTTAAAGTGCTTGGCCTTGAATGGGCTATTATCCTTTTCAGATTTCTGGAACAAGGCTTTTATGTTTCTCAAAAAACTTTCTTTCCTTACTCAAGCTCATGGCCTACACACTGTGAATAGAGCTTATGAATGTGCCCAGAATTCTAATTTTCTTCCCTAGAACCTCAGTCCTAGAGAATTACCCTTTCTTAATTGTTTTGAAGCCCACGTGACCTTCTTGCTTCCCTTATACAAGTGAACCAAGCTCTAATACCATGTTGAGAAATCTAGGGCAACTTAGCTACGACTTATTTTATTGATTTCTCTTATACTTTGATAAGTTCTTGAGATTATATTAATTCTTCATCATTATTAATATGTTATGTTCATCATTAAGATAAATGCCAAACAAGAAGATCACAAATAGGACACCATAGATAGGCACACAACCAGGGAAAAACCCCTATGAAGGGGAAAACCCAGTCAAACTCTTCTTCAAGTAGAATCAAATCAAGATGAGACAAACCAAGACCTTTTTACCATGACACAATCTTTCCTCCATCCATGAAGTCAGCCTAATCTTTCCTCCATCCATGAAGTCAGCCTTTAAGAATCTTCTTTCAAAGACAAATCAATACTTCAAGTGGTCCAATAGACTTCGTCCTTCTGTAGTTCTGCAATTTTCAATCTCTCTTGTCTCTTCTTTGTACTCTCGACCCTGCAATGCATCAAATCTCTGTGGTACAATGTTCCTCTTACATGTGACAAAATGAAAGGCAATTTTGACATCCTTCTATGTTTCTTTTAGGCTACTTCACATCCTTCTTACTCAAATATTGCAAATCAAAAATTCCTTATCTCTTTTCAAACTAGGTTGAGTTCACTTGCCTTAAATAGTTGTTTCTATCTATTCTATTGAGGCCAACATAAATGGTAGGAGAGGTTGACATGATAGGGGGAAAAGCCAACTTGATGGAGGAGGAAAAGACATAATCTTGACATAGAAACTTTTTCTTTCTTTGACACAATGAGCCCAAGAAGGGTCTTTTACATAACGGCTTTGATTTTGACTTAACAAAAATTGTAGAGCACTCAATGGGTGCTTTGACCGAAAAACAAATGCATAGAAAATGAAACCCATGCTCATAAAAAAAAATTATTTCTTAATAATTTTCTTTTTCTTGAGAAATATCATGACTTAAAAATAATTATGAAGACTAACACTAGTTACATTCTTTGTAATATCCCTAAGGAAAATTTACAATAATAAACAAAGCATGTATAGTAAAAATACACGAAAAATTGCACACAAATCAGACCACAATATAGAGCCAGAAACTGCACTGTGCTAAGCCATTTTATTATGAAAACATGGGGTTACAATCTGATGTTTGGAAAGTGTACACCTGGGCTTGCCTGAGGGAAGCTAGCAAAGCCCAAGTGAAGAAGACAAGTCCCCGAATGTTGTTGGCGGATCTCTCTCTAGCTCTACCCTGAACTGCCTAGAAAATCAGTTGTTGGCTGTAAAAAATAGCTTCTAGGGCATCCTGCGGTGCTTAGAAAATTCTAGGAAATTAACCCCGGGTTCTCCACCAATAACCCACAAAAACCCACGAAGGAATTAACCAAATGTTGACCTTGGAATTTCATTCCAATTTCCCCTAACTACTCCTACTGCTAGGTATTCCGACCCGCCTGTAAATTTTGCTGCTGAGTGTCCCCAAAATGGCTGAAATCTTTAGCAATTCTCCTTCCCAGACTCCCCCACAAGTCTGAGCGCCAAACTCCCTTCTCTCCTCAATCCCCACGTGTGGCACTAACAAGGATTGCACAGTCCCTATGTTGTTACTGTTGGAACTCTTCCACACTCCCACTACGCTACTCCTGGATCGATCTAAAAAGGATGAGACTCCCTCCTTGGGCTGGCACTCGAAGTCCACCGAAGAAAGGGGTGAGATTTCTACCTGAGAACCTCTTGTGCTCAACAGCACCTGTAGACTTTGCTTCCAGCTCAAGCGTGCTAGTCTAAGAGAATGCTCAAATGATCAAGAATGCCCAAAAGTGATTGCCTCCTCTTTTCTCAAAGTGCCTCCCAATTGCCCTTGTGGGCCCAGCCATTGACTTCCCCACCATTTTTTCCCTACAATGAGTGTGTACTTCCTATGGGGTTGTATTTCTCCATGAGTGGCCCCCACTTTCCACCAACAATTTGATTTCCTCCCCTTTCTTCTAATGTTGGGCCTTCCCTTAACTCCAAAACTTCGAGTGGGACCCCCAGCCCCACCTTTGCTAAGTGAAAATATGAAATAAGACAAAATTGATATTTCCCCTTAGCAATATTATTAAGTGGGAATATCACAGTCCTCCCGACCTATATGATGCTTGTCCTCAAGACATTGCAATGAAGGATGTTGAAGTATCTGCTCTCCCTTCCAAGTGGCATCCTCATCCAGTAGGTTCCTCCATCTAATAAAAAATTATTTGATGACCTTGTTCTGCAAGTACCCCTCACAGGTGTCCAGAATAGCCTCCAGCTCTAGAACCAAGTGCCCCTCATCATCCATCGGCAATAGCTCTGTAGTTGCTATCACTTGTTGACCCAATGCCTTTTTCAGGCAAGACACATGGAAAATGTTATGAATTTGGCTCCCCAGGGTTAGCTCCCGCTCATATGCTACCTCCGCAATTCTCCTAGTGATTTTGTATGACCCATAGAAGCGGGGCATGAGCTTCTCGGCCCCCTTTTGTTTGAGTGTCAATTGTTTGTACGGCTGAAGTCTTAGGAAGGCCAAATCCCCAACCTTAAACTACCACTCTACTTGGCCCTTGTCTACAGAGAGTTTTTTATGGTTCTACGCAGTCTGCAGATTATCTTTGAGAGCCTGAAAGATATCTTGGCTCTCCTGTATCCAATCCTTGGCCCTAGGGGCCTTATTGTTTCCAAAAATCATGTCAGCAAAAGATAATGCATCATAACCATACAAAACTTTGAATGGCGACATACCTATGGACATGTGGTACGTGGTGTTACAACAGTCTTGTCCAAATGCAACCACTGTATCCATGCACATTGATGGTTCGTCACACAATTGCGTAGGTAGCCCTCCAGCCATTTGTTGACTATCTCCGTCTACCCATCAGTCTGGGGGTGGTAACTAATACTCGAAGTGAGCTTTGCGCCCACCAAATGGAACAACTCCTGCCAAAATCCCCCCATGAACCTGTTGTCTTGATCACTGACAATGGTCTCTTGAGGACCGTGATGCTGAAATACCACCCAGAAAAACAGTTCAGTCACCTGTGAGGCCGAAGACCAGGTTGAGATAGCGAAGAAGTGGGAAAAATTTGTCAATCTATCTACCACCACATATATGTAGTCCTTTCCCTAGACTGTGGGCCACCCAACAGGGTGTGTCTGCTCATCCTTGTTCCTTTGGCACGTATCACACTCCCGGACATGCCTTAGAACATCATCCTTAAGGCCCCTCCATGCAAATCGCTCCCTGATGACCATGTATGTCTTGGTAAACCCTTGATGCTCTACCAATGGTGAGTCATGGGAAGCCTGCATGATCTTCTCCCTCAACTGGGAGTTGGGCACTAAATAAATTTGGTCCCAAAAGTAAATCACCTCGTTCATCACATGTATCAGTCATTCGTCACTACACCATGAAGGACCTCACATACAAATCGATCCTTGGAATACTCCATCTGTCACTGTGCCCTCCAATCTAGTGCAATGCACATTAGTGAAAAGGTGGTCGGCTTCCTGGACAACGTATCAGCTACCACGTTGTGCTTCCCTTTGACATACTCAATGTCAAAGTCGTATGCTTGGAGCTTTCTCACCCACTTTTGTTGCCTCTCTTGCAACTGCTTCTGCTCCAAGAAAAATTTGAGGTTGTTGTGGTCTGTCTTTACCCAAAACCTATTTTCCACCAAGTACTACCTGAACTTGGCTAGCACATGCATGATGGCTAGCATCTCTTTGTCGTAAATCGAGTACAATCTCTCACGGGGTAGTAGCTTCAGGCTCTCGAAAGCTATCGGGTGTCCCCTTTGCATCAAGACTGCTCCTACGCCCTCCCCTAATGCATCACACGCAAGTACAAAAGGTTGAGTAAAATCCAGGAGTGCCAACATTGGGCAACTGCTTATAACTTGTTCGAGGCACTCAAAAGCCTCCTGTGCCCCATTAGTCCACTCAAATGCCCCCTTCTTCGTCAAATTGGTGAGGGGAGCTGCTAGCTGAGAGAAGCCCTTCATGAACTTCCTGTAGTAGGTACAAATACCCACAAAACCCCTCAACTTTGTCACATTCCGGAGCTCTGGCCAATCCTGGATGGCCCTGATCTTCTCCTCATGGACTCTTCCGCCATCCTCCCCAATAATATGCCCCATGTAGAGCATCTTTGTCAATCTGAACTCACAATTCGACAGGTTAGCATAGAACTACTGCTCCTCCAAAATATTCAAAACTGTCTCTAGGTGTTGCAAGTGTTCCTCCCAGGTCCAGCTATAGATCAAAATATCATCGAAGAATACCAACACGAATTTCCGCAGCTGCCCACGAAACACGTGGTTCATGTAGGACTGGAAAGTGGCAGGTGCATTGGTTAGCCCAAAGGGCATAACCAAGAACTCGAAATGCCCATAGTGACACCTAAAGGTTGTCTTAGGGACATCCTAATCCCTCACTCTGATCTGATGGTAGCCCGAACGCAAGTCGATCTTGGAGAAGAACTTAGCCCCCCTTAACTCCTCTATCAGCTCATCTATGCGTGGAATGGGGTAACGATTCTTTAGGGTCTTTGTGTTGAAGGCCCGAGAGTCTATGCACATTTGTAGGGTCTCGTCCTTCTTCTTCACCGGGACAACCGATGAAGCAAAAGGGTTGTAACTAGGCTAAAACTGAGACACGTTGCCCCTACACGGTGCCCCTGATCCTCAAGGTCAAAAACTTAGGTACCCCATGTAGAGATGCAAGGACCCCTCCTGTTGGTGCGAAGAGAGCTCCTCCTGGTGGTGGTGGTCCCCTCTCCACATGTGCCACCCACCTCCAACTCTACATCGTCCTCCGAGTCACTGTCAGAAAAGACCACAATGTAATGGGCCTTGCCTGTTGTGCATTTGTGGCCCAGTGCCCATGGTTTTTGACAGGTGAAACACAACTTCCTCCACCAAAGGTCTCTCTGGGTCTCCTCATCTAGTTGCCCACGTCCCTGGTTGGCTCCCGATGGTGGATCCCTGGTGTCTCTTCCTCTCTACTAGAAACCATATCTAGGAGGTAACGGTGCTTTAGCCCTCGGTAGAGCATCCTGCAAATCTCGAGCTCTCCCTACTGCGTCATTCAAGGTGGTGGGCCTATTGGAGCTCACCAGACACCTCAATGGCTCTGCTAGCCTTTCTATTAACATGAAGACCCTCCTCGCCTCTGATAGATCAGGCACCATCACTGACAACCTCAGAATCTTTGAGATGTAGGTCTCAACACTCCCTGTCTGCTTGATCCTTGTCAGCTCCCCAAAATGCTCCTCTAGGTCTCTCCTCTCAAAGCGCTACAGCACCCTCCTAGTGAGATCCTAGTAGGTTGTCACTTCGGTATGCTCATTGTGGTTAGCCCATGGAACCACCAATCATGGGCTTACCCTTTTAAATATAATGTGGCAATTTTAATTGCTTCTCCTTCTGTCATCTGATTGAGCTGGAAGTAGACATCCAGCTTCTCAACCCATGCTTTCGTTGAGATCTTGGACGAACCATCGAAAGTTGGGAGGAACAATCACCCCATGGTGCATTGCAAATTGGTACCATGCATGTAGCTTCCTCCGCCTTGCCCTTTTCCCCTATTATTACATTTCAGCTGACAAAAGTCCTTGAAGGTAATGGCCTCCCTAAAGTCAAGCCCATAGGACTGATACTCCACAAGATAGACCCCCATGGGCAGCTCCTCTTGCCCTTGCGGCCCTCCTGCAGCGGATGCTATAAATGTGGGAATAGTGGACTTGGGTGGTGCGTTGGGAATGACGGGTGCGTTGGGGCCCTAACCCCCTTGGTGATGCAAAGTATCAGAGCCCTTGCCAATTTGGAATTCCTCTTGAATCCCTTTGCCCCTGTTATTACTGCAATTTTGTTGCCTCGGCTCCTTAATACCCTTAGATAAATCATGCACGGCCTTGAGAAGATGTTGGGCAAACTCCTCTTTACTGCTTCTGTCTCCCTTGTTATCCCCCATGTTTGGCCTTTCGACCTCTGGTTCAACTATCACTGGATCTAGGGTAATTTGCAGCTGCCTCTCTCTGCTCTTGTACCTCTGCCTCCGATAAGTCACGTTTTGTTGGCCTTCTGGTGCCATAAATTGATGTTGTTCCCTTAGGCTGAGCCAAGACTATGAGCTTTGATGCCACTATAATATCCCTAAGGAAAATTTACCGTAATAAACAAAGCATGCATAGTAAAACTACACAGAAAATTGCACACAAATCAGACCATGATATAGAGCCAAAAACTATGCTATGCTAAGACATTTTTATGAAAACATGGGGTTACA
Organism: Pinus taeda; assembly: GCA_000404065.3. Taxonomy (NCBI): domain Eukaryota; kingdom Viridiplantae; phylum Streptophyta; class Pinopsida; order Pinales; family Pinaceae; genus Pinus; species Pinus taeda. Next base: position 21,468 of record APFE030208148.1, read on the forward strand.
ATCTGATGTTTGGAAAGTGTGCACCTGGGTTTGCCTGAGGCAAGCTAACAAAGCCCAAGTGAAGAAGACAAGTCCCCCAAAGCTGCTCGTTAATCTCTCTCTGGCTCTACGCTGAATTGCCTAGATAATGAGTTGCTAGTTGTAAACAATAGTTGCTAGGGCCTCCTTCTGTCATCGGAAAATTCCGGAAAATTAACCCCGGGCTTTCAACCAATAACCCACAAAAACCCACAAAGGAATTGGCGAAATGTTGACCTTGGAATTTCGACCCAATTTCCCCTAGCTCCTCCTACTGGTAGGTATTCCGATCCACCTGTAAATTCCGTTGTCGAGTGTCCCCAAAATGGTTGAAATCTTCAGCAATTCTCCTTCCCGGACTCCCCCACAAGTCTCAGCCCCAAACTCCCTTCTCTCCTCAAACCCCATGTGTGGCACTAACAAGGACAGTGCAGTCACTACATTGTTACTATTAGAACTCCTCCACACTCCCACTACGTTGCTACCAGATCAATCTGAAAAGGATGAGACTCCCTCCGTGGGTTGACACTCGAAGTCCACCAAAGCAAGGGGTGAGATTTCTGCCTAAAAACCTTTTGTGCTCAATAGCACCTACGGAGTTGGCTTCCAGGTCAAGCGTGTTAGTCTAAGAGAATGCTCAAATGATCAAGATTGCCCAAAAGTGATTACCTCCTCCTCTTTTGTCAAAGTGCCTTCCAATTGCCCATGTGGGCCCAGCCATTGACTTCCCCACCATTTTTTTCCTCCAATGAGTGCGTACTTCCTACGGGGCCATATTTCTCCATGAGTGGCCCCCACTTTCCACAAGAAATTTGATTTCCTCCCCTTTCTTCCAATGTTGGTCCTTCCCTTAATTCCAAAAATTTGAGTGGGGCCCCCAAACCCACCTTTCCTAAGTGTAAATACGAAATAAGACAATATTGGGAAAAATTGATATTTCCCCTTAACAATATTGCTAAGTGGGAATATCACACTCTTCAACACCGCCATCTAAGCTTACTCATAGTCGAAGCCAAGGGGGTGGACCCTACAAAAGATCTAAGGCTCAACTAATTGATTTAATGAGTTAAGTTCTAGGAGTTTTAAAAAGATAACCAAGACACAACCCAACAATGTAAACCAACATAAGAACTTAAGACATAATCATTGATTCCATAAACATCCACAAGTATAAATATTGCAAAATAAGCAGAATAGATCAGTGCCAAATGATAAGTATTTGTAAGCAAATGATCCAAATGCAAAAGATAAACTTGAAAAGTAGAACTTGGAAAGTAAATTTGCTTAAGAGATAGATGCCCCACAAGATAAATACTTAGGAAAGATAAGCATGCATAATATTGAAAATACTTTAAATACAGTGATATGGGGTTAAACGGTAAGTTTCGCTGGGTGAAACCCGTGATATGGGGTTAAACGGTAAGTTTCGCTGGGTGAAACCCACGAGATGGAGGTTCAAATCTCGTTGAGTATATGGCCTGTTTTGTCTTGGCTAGAAGAGTAGGCGACCCCGAGCGGACGTCTCGGCTCTTGTTGAGGCATAAGTTAATTGCTATTGTGTGCGGCTTGCAGGCTGTTGCACCTAGCCTAGGTTTATAGTGGCAGCCAGTTGGATTTGATCCTGGGCCTGTTCAGGATAGCTCTCAACAGTTATTGATTATCCTAGATTAAAAAAATATATATATTGAAAATACCTTAAAATGTAAAGACTTGGAATCAAGATGTTCAACAAATAATATATGCTTGCTTGAAAAGAAATAGAAATTGCCTCAAGATGGATGAACTTTAAGAAACCACAATTGTGAGATGAGAAATTGCCCTTGGTTAATTTTAGCTTAAGTTAGATAGTTTGAATATCTAAAGCAAACTCGAAATGAACTTGCTCCCCAGACCTCATCCTCGCTGGGGCCCCAATCTCAGAATAAGGGGGCAATAGGGGAACAAGGATCCCTAAGTTGCTATTTCAACCAACCAAAGTTGGAGGTAAATTTATTATTGCAAAAAATTGACAAATTGCTCTCTAATCTAATTAAGAATTCCTTGCAAAATAAAAATTGCTTGAAAACTTAAAAGTTAAGTAAAGCAATGAAATGAGAGACTAACTAAATTAATGAAAATGAGAGATAAGCACATAAGTTGCAACAGTAAGTCTACAAATTAACCAAATTACTTGCTGAGTTTACACCAGATGGCCAAGTTCTAATTAAGATTTGGGGTCGAGTTGCACTGTTAAAGAGGGGGTTGACTCATCATTAAATTGCTGGTAAGATCTGTGTTTTAAGGAAGCTGTGTTACACAGTACAGCCACTATAGAAGGCCGAGATCCCTTGTCCTGTGTGGAGTTGACAGCTGAAAATAATACCAGGTTTCTCTTATTTAGTATGCACTGTAATCTATGTCATACCGTTAATGAAATGGCAGTGTGTATTTATATTTACTGTGGATGCTTCTGAGTTATTTTCAGTGAAACGAAAGTGAATATACTGCTGATATTTATTGCTTATCTTCCTAATATACCACAGCAAGCCTCTAATAGTGGAATGTACCATTTCTGAGTACACAATAAATTATATAGCATTGTATGGAAGTGTCTTTTGGCACTTAGTTGGTACTGTGTATCTCTATTTTGAATAACATACATTAAAAGTGCACCTACAGCCATACGCGTGCAAACTATTCCAGCAAATGTCACAGTGACAAATACTAAACACACTCAAAAATTTAAAGGACTAAGATATTCCAAAGGGGTATCTTACGAAAAAAGGATGACTAGTAAACTGGAAAAGGGATCTTTGTTAATATTCCAGACAATTAAAAATGTTACTTCACAATAATAATTGTTTTCTCTTTGTCACCTTTTCAACCCCCTTTCCCCGTGAGTTGGCATGGAATTGTACTTAAAACCTGATATTTCAATATTCCTTGCACCCACATGTATGAAGCCATGCTCCTTATTCACATGTCAACATGGATTGTGATAGTAGAAAAGTTTGCATACCTTCCAAGGGATGCAATTATTTCAGGTGCAGTATCCAATCTCTCAGCTGGAGGAGCCCGTACAAATATATCAACAAGGACTGTTATTATTTTTTCAGCAAACAATGGACTTGAGACTTGATTTGACATCTCTTCAATCCGAGTAGCATTTGACTCGGAAACTGTAATCTGTGCTTTGATGTAAGAACTCTTGGGAACAGAATTCGAAAAGTCAGAGCTTTCAGAGTGCAGCATTTCCTTGGCAACAAGAGTATCATCAGCAGGTTTCTGAAACTGTGAATTAGATGCACATTGTCCAGTACCATGAAAACATGAAATTTCTGTAGTCCACGCATCCCTAGCAGTGCTACATCTTTCTTGTTTATCTCTTGAAGTACTATAGCTGTCCACTGTAGCACAGCCATCACTAAAATGGGCCTCATCTCCTGGAAGATAAAGTAGCATTTTTCTAAGAAGACTAGGCCACATTGAAGACAGTTTCCCATCTTTTGGTTTAAGCATAGGATATACCTCCAACACTGTGCGTTGCACTGGGTGAACACATCCCTGCAATGTACATGTCGGTAACAAGTCAGAGTGTTTTGAAACTCTAAGAAAAGTTTGAACATGTTCTCTCAAAAAATTCCAAGTATGCAACCCAGCTCAGAAAACCAAGATTCACCAAAAAGAGAATTAAGAGGCCAATGTTCCAGGCAAATGATTCATCTCACATATTCTATAGTAGTGTTATCAACTATGCTTTTCGGATATCTAGCCATCAAATCCACAAGCTCTAACACACGGAGATACAGTGTACTGTCAAACATCTCATGTCCTTGAACATATAATTCACCTGTTTATAGATTCAAACTCCAAACAGTCAAAAAAAATTTCCATATAGAAGCAGTGGAAGATAAAAGCAATACATCAATCATTACAGCCAAAAAATCACTGGTAACATCAACGTAAAGAGCAATGTTGTAATGCCATTGGAAGTAAACAAGAAAACTTACCCACGCTACGCAAAAGTTCCTGCTTGGCCTTGGTTGCAACTGTACTGTGATAGTCAGCAGCCTTTTGCAAGACAGTTTCATAAACTAGGAATGCTGATTTAAAATAACTTTTGGGCAGTTTCCCCTGCGCAGCAACCTCAACATCAAGAAATATTGTATAGGAGGATATACAAATAACTAAGGTGTTACAAGCATTGCAAAAGAAATTGTGGTTACAAAGTATCATACCTATTTTTCTGAAATCAAAATTGGAATAGAATAATCTTACAGGAAACGAAAAAACTTAGAAAATGCAAATTTCCATGCAACCCCAAAAAGAGCCATAATAGCAGGTTTGTTAATTAAGTGACAAGGTTAATTTAGGTGAGGCAAGGAATATGTTTTTCCTATTGTTAATGGGATATAAAAGATTGAAAGAAGTAGAGATTAGGAATTTATTGCAATGACATCTTGACTAGAAATTGTTTAAATGTTGTCATACTGTGACAAAAAATATGAATTGTATGGATACACAGTCAAAGCCCAGTGTGAGAAGTTATTATCCACTGCACTGTTCTAAATCCAAAGATCATATGCAATAATACCTTCAAACAGTGACCGAGTAGCACTGTTTGTAAGCAGTTATTAGCTGCAAGGGCGACTTCTTTGCTTCCATTTAAGATACTTTCTTGGATAAAAAGCAGCAAGGAGTCCCAACCTGCCAAACTTCAAGTCTTAGAAAAGGAAGTAGATTTTTCAATTCCTAGTCAAAACACATTTGAAATATTGTATACTTGGAGGCTCAAGCATATTCTCACCCTTCTGGAAATTGTCCAAGGTCTGAAGAAATGGTAAAAAAGGCCGTAACAGGCGACTCATTCCACCAAGCACCAGTACCAAGGTCTCATCCCATTGTTTCTGAGCTGTATTACGGCTGAAAAATCATTGAATTCATACACACAATAAGAAAGAATACCAAATCAAAGTTTAATAATTTTGCATTAACACTGGCTCTGCAAACAAAGAACCTCAACCATCCCTTTGCATTATCTCTCTTTCCCAACCACTGTACCTGTGATGAACAAGCATGTGGACTGGTTTCCCCCCTCGCATTCCCAATTCTTTTCCCTGCCATTCATCTTTTGAAGAAGTTGCAGCCTGTAGCAAAAATAGGTGCCTCCTGAATAAAATGAAGCAAGCAACTCTCTACTAATCCTTATCAATATAATTACCATAGAGTGAAGAATCTTCAGCACTCACCAAATGACGCACACTAGTAAGAAGAGGAAACACAAACTCCCAGAGGGAGCGATTCCACATATCCTTTGATAATTTGTGTCCATGACTGCTAAGAGATTGGAACAGAGTCCGAATAGCAGAGTTCCTCACCTGTAAGTTGATGAATAGAAATATTAACTTTTGAGAAATAGCTGCTCTAATACCATGAAGAACTCAACATATCAAAAGGCATTACAGGAAAGAATCTTGAATGAATGACTACTTATTCCTTAACATGGAAAATATCTTGACAGTTTAGTCATATTATAATATACATAATTCATATATTTAGAGCCTAGATACCACATCTTGAAGCTCCATATACATATTCAAATAGCCTCCCATTGCATTTGACTATCGATTACTTGATATACAAGACAGAATAATCCAATCAGTCAAGGTACCATCATATTTTGATCTGCTCAAGAGCATACCAACCTAAAACAATTAAAGTAATACATCTAAAAATCTCAGTTTTAGGCTTTCCAATTTACAAATTTGGCATGGCACTTGCTAAAAATGCATCATTGTTCTCCCGGAAAAAGGTTAAAGATATGACCATCATTAACAGTCTGCAATCAAGTTAAATATAAGAAAAATATATGCTGTATTCGAGCAAGGCAACGAACAAAAGCTATAAAATTAAGGCCATATAGTTAGGCAGTTGTGTGGTAGTGACTAGGAAGCTTCACAGATGGACTAATCATAATGATTGATGATAAAAGTAAGTGATCTTCCTAAAGAACAATGACTATAGATGGGACGTGAGATATCAAATGACTACAGTTTCATTGAGAAAGGGAATAGAAGAACAAATTATTCAGAAAAGACAGAAAAATGTGATGGATAATGAAGGGAAGAGCACTAATTGTGCACACAATGACTCGTCACCCCAATTGCCCAAAGATAGCTAGTCAAAGCTTGATCACAGCCATGCCTGTATTAACACTCGGTATGAGAAGCAAGTCTATTGCCAATGTAGTCATTCCAGTGAACACAGACCAACTCAACAGTATTTGTCTCCAGTTGCTAATGATTTAAAGATCAGTGTGGCTTGATCTCAGAATACCAGACTTGCAATACATGTGGATCTGTCAATGGCTACAAAACTACCACCTACTGCTCATTTCCTCTTGCCTAATGACATGCTTATCCACAAGATTTTGCCTTGTATCAGATCTATTCCAGTACTAGAAGAGACCACGACATCTGTCAATATCATTTATGTGCTACCACAACCTCAATCATTCTTATCCACTGCGGACAAACCTCAAACAATGGTGGTCCAAATAATGCAAGATGGATTTGTTGTAGATCATGGTCCGGCCATTGAACTCCATGTGCACTTTCTACATGAAGATGCTCAGTCTATGGATCATTTGTACATTGAACCTAAGAGCTTAAAGGAGGAGATCAAAAGTGTGAATCTGAAGTTAGCCTTGCATGTAGATGGATTGGGGTTTGCATATGAATCTGACCAGCTCCAACAACTCAAGCATGGCTCAATTTTATCCAAGGGTATTGTAGTTAAATCTCTAGAAGCTTAAGATGCAACAAAAGGGACACCTACACCTAACCTTGAAGGTGACTTCAACTTTTTTCCTGAAATAGTAATAAAGAGTATAGTATGCCCAAGCAAGACATAATTTGGAACATCAAGGGCTGATCTTGTTCTTCCTTCATAAAAATGCTGGATGAGAATACATTCAATAAATGCTTCATTTTGAAATAGGAAACCAAAGGGTTTTCCTTTTACTCAAGTTAGGGCCTTTGGTTGAAGTACCTTTTCATAACGTTCAAGTCTAATGCGGTAGCCCAAAATGCACTTTCAGTATGGCACTTGGAACATGGAAAGCTTGCTACCTTACGTTCAATCTTAGAGGTTTCACTTTAACCTTGGGGTCAAGTCTTAGGCACACCACCCACTTGCTTTGAGTTTCTCAAGCTTCATGTTAATCTCCAACCATTATTGGACCTTTGTGCTTAATGCTTTGGTTGAGAATTGATCCAAGATGATCACCACCTAAGTCACAGTACATGTCCCTAGGGATTAGTTGTCACAAATTCCAAATGTTGGACATGGGTTCATGAGGGCATGTATTGGAGATGAGTTATGTATGTGTCTTGTGAACAAAAAATGTGCCAAACTCGTGTCTGACTCATGCCCTACATATGTCTTGGGTTTAGGACATGTGTTATGTCAAAAAGTAGATATGGGATGTGTTTACAAGTAGAGGGACGAGTGGTTGAAGAGAAAGACAAAAATGTGTGATGTGTTTCCTAATGATATGAGTTAGGACAACATTGTTGAGTTGGCGTAGGCCAACTTGGATCTCAATGAACTAGTACTAGAGCCTGTCACTTTTGATGATGTTGATCCTCTCAAAGGGTCATCCTCCACACCAACAAATGCATCAATTGGACTTCATATAGAGTCAGAGGAGGGGGAGAATGGAGGAGAGAGCAGCAGAAATGATGTTGATTTCAATGAATCTAAAATGGAGGACTATTGGTAGTGCATCTACAGCTCTAGTATCCACTATATTTTGTATTTGTCAATGGCATTCCCACCTATAGTAGCAATGAATCGGTACCTATGTCATAGTTTCGATTTTGATGACTTAATGAGAAAATTGTACTTTATGGTTCTAATTTCTTATGTATTTGGCATTTGTTCATCATTTATTTAGTAACTAGTTGTATAGTTGAATATGTATCATGTAAATGTTCTAGTTTCTAATTTCTAACAAAATTTGAATCTTTATGTCTAAATTTCATTTTTGTACGTGTAAATTGTTAACTTTTCAATATATGTAATTCTTTTAAATATACATATATATTGTGTCCTATTTCTAGGGCCATCATGTTGCATGTCAAACACTTGTATTTTTGTGTCCTTCATGTCACATGTCATCATGCCAGGTAATTTAGGTCACCAACAATTCTTTCAAATCCAACCAATGAGTTTTTGTGGACATAGATTTGTAGTGGAAGAGCCCCCTGTTCATTTCAATGTTCAAAACTAATGGTGTTCATCAAAAGAAGGGTTTTTTATCTAAATTTTCCTAGTGCATGCTTTGCATGCCAAGCTTAAGACCACAACATCAAATATTTCCCCCCCTAAAAGACCAAATGGGAGAGGCCCAAGGAGAAATAGGTTTCTAAGAATGCCTCAACTTCAATCTCATCCTCTAGTTCCATCCAGTTTTCTTTTCTAAAGCATATTCCCAATCAAGTACATCTTCCTCCCTAAGGTCCCCACCTATCTTCTTCAAATGTTAGTACCTAGGGAAAACATCCTTCCCATGCTTCTATCATTGTTTGAACTCACACCACAATGCCTACACCTATTAATGTAGACGAGTGTTAGATTTAGAACTACAAAACCAAAGGACCCCAACGTGACTCCTTAGGAAGCATTGAAAATTCAAGCTATAAGTCCTCATTTGCACTCTAAATCTTAAAAGGATATAGTCGTGAGATCTCCACACAGCGGGTGTGTAACCCCAAGTGAGTAAGTGCCAAGTGATAGTTGCAATAGATTGAGTATGGAGTTAATCCCTTTATCAAGCCTTCTCTCATTTCTTGGATGTCAAAGGGTTGATAGTTGTAACAAATATAAAGTTATATAATAATAATAATAATAACGAACCATCATGGATCACGATTCACACCCCTTCACTTCATGACTACCAATGTATTTTATATATCATCCCAACAATCAATCTAATTCATCTAACTATTATTGAATCATTTTATATATGAATTTGGAAACATATTCTAACTTCTAAATCATTCATAAAAGCTCTCATTATGCTTCTTGCGTTAGCATCAGAGCTACCAATTTGGTCATTTCTGGATATTAAAACAATTATCTTATTCTTATATCTCATCTCATCTCTAATGAGATTTGAACTTGAACTCGGTATTGTTAATTTTCCATCCTACCCACCGGTTATCATAAAATGCTTGTAAATTTTATTTTTCAATGTAAAGATATTTTTCAAAACAGAAAGAAGATCCACTAACATAAGCTATTACTTGCCCGCCCAAAGTTAAAAACATATTGATTTCCATCAAATTTGACACGAAAAGGATATTAAGACCATTGTTTCAATGCCCTTCATCTATTATTGCATGTCAGGAAGTACCTCTGGCCTCTCATCTGTCCCAAGAGTTTGTAAAACCCCAAATACTGAAAATAATAATCTGTCACAATCCATTTTGAACATCGTGGTAGACATCTTTTCAAGTCTATCAGTGGGAATATCAGAAGCTGGTCTAACTTTTCCATATTCACCAGTAATTTGCTCCTGAGTTTTTGGACTTGGTGGAGCACCAATACCACTTAATCGTCGCCCTGTAGTAGCAATAATAGGAAAAATAATTGCATTTGAAGATAAACAAATATCAAAATATGTCAAGTTGCATACATGTTCAAACATGTTTTACCATTGAATGTAAAAAGTGGTACTGAAAAAAACCTGTTTCTTTGATCTCCAAGTGCTCATAATTTACACCCCTTGCAAAAAAATCTGATGTAGTCCATAGTAGTCCTATGGCAGTCAAGCTTATATTGACATCCATCCTTTGTGCAGCATATGCTCCAGCCACCTCTATACATCTGATGGCCAATATTCTGATCAAGACTATGACAAACAATGTACCTGGCTCTCTAACATCCCAAGATAGAACAATTGCATGCAACAAACTATTAGTTGAAAATTGAGCATATTAAGTTATGTCTTACATGTCAAGACATTGTACAGGTACTGCAAGAAGCCCATCATTCATGATGACACGAACAATCTGAAAATACAGAAAATATTTATTTAACTTTCAATTTTGGATGGAGCAAATAAATTCATTCAAAATGTCCTTATGAAACAGAAATAGCTTTATCATGTTTGGTAGAGTAATAAATTTGATTCATAGAATTGCAACTTACTACAGTCGTTTTGCAGACAACCTGAGATGAGATAATTCAAATTTCAAGGAAAGTCATACTAACAACAAGCATTCATTTTGTTTCTTATTAGATTGAACTAAATGTTCTTACGTGTATGAAGTTGAAGAATGGAGAAAGAGTATTTTTGTTAGAATATTACTTTATACAATTCCCTAGTTATCTCAGCTCACAAAACGACATATTCATGACTTTCTTTGATAAAATCTGTCACCCAAAACGTCAATGCAACATCTTATGGGATACTGTAAAGCAGCACAAAAGTTGAGAAATTGCACAATATGGCTTTGAGTGGTACATACCCAAGAAGGAAAAAATGCAGAAAATCAGCAAAATTGAGAAAAAATGGTGATTCTAAACCAAAAACAAGATATCACCTGTTAAAATCAGGGGATTGAGAATGGACTTACCACCATCCACAATTCATCTTACGAGGGCCCATGTAATGTTCCAAACTAGGAAAAATAGTGCTATGCGAAGCAAATAATAAAAACAACACCATAAAATTGAAACATTCAATGTGCACCCACAAAAAGTCAAGGAATAACCAACAGTTGAGCCGTTTTATTATAATCTAGGACAAAAGTACAATAATGTGAAAGTGGTGCACTTGGGCTTGCCTTAATCACAAGTGTGATCAAACCAAGGTGGTAATATGTCAAGCCCAGATGGCACAAATAACTGCTTCAATGATGCCCCGCGCTGCCCTTGTAAAACTGTGTTGTCTGCTGCAAAGATGTTTCTGGAAACCCCACCTGCAATGCTCAGAAAATTAAGGGAAATTAGCCCCTATCTCTCCACCAAATACCCAGAATCACCCATGAAGGAATTGGCCAAATGTTGACCACAGAATTTTGGTCCAAATTCCCCTTAGCTCCTCTAGTTACTGGCTGAGTTCGGACCCTTGTTTGACCACTTATATCTGCCCAGAAAATTCTATAAAATTAGGAGTGTGATCCTTGCCCAAAACCCAGAAAAACCAGAAAGAGTTTCCCTTGGTTCCAACCTTCAAAAATTGACCCTTCACAGTTTGGCCCTCCTCCAATTTCGAATTTTGTTGCTATGTCTGATCTTGTCAATCTCCGCTCTCCTAACTCCAATAATCCTTCCTCAAACGGCCCTCCAAATGATCTCCCAGCCTCCCAGCTCCAAACTCCCTTGGATGGTGTTGCCCCAAAGAGTCTCACTCCAATGACTACGTAGTCATGGAGGAGATGACGCAGTGCTACGTGTGATGAAATTAGAGATGTGTGTAGGATGGCCCTCTTGTCTATAGTTGCCCTCTATACTCCTAAAAATGATGAAGGTTGCTCCTGTCTCCCCAACTTCCAGGAGTACCTCACGTTGTGACTGCACAATCCCTGCGTTGTTGTTACTCCCCCTACTGTTGGTACTCGACTTACAATTGTTGTAACTCGTCTCCATGATGCTGCTATGAACTAAGATGAAGAAGAACTCCCATCTAGGGTTGGCACTCAAAGTCCACCGAAGCAAGGGTCGAGATCTCCGCTCGGAGACACTCGTGTGCTAAACAGCACGGTAACCCTGCTAAGCAACTTGAGCAACCAAGGTTGAAATCAATATGTCAAAAGATAAGATGTTCAAATGAGGAGAGTTCCCTTCCTTGTATAGATTTCGTGGAGCACTTTTCCTTCCATCGTGGTTCCCTCACTTAACCATCGATCTCCCCTCCATGCAAATCAAACTACTGAATGTGTATTCTCCTAGTGTGGGTGACCCCCATGTACCCATTAACTACATCGAAAAAACTTCTACTAAGTCTAGCCTCCTAATAAAATTGAATGGGCCCCATCGCCTCCAAAATCGGCACCAAAATGTAGGAAATCAATCTTGTTCTAAAATAATTTAGGAAGGGACATTATAGTCCTCCCCTCCCAAATGTTGCTTGTCCCCAAGCAACTTTAGTGTTGGATGCTCAAGTATGTGCTCGCCCTCCCAAGTAGCATCCTCATCCGGCAAGCTCCTCCAATGCACCAAAAATCGTTTTTCCTCAAGCAATGCCTGAGCAAGCATCCTCTCTAACTGGTGCTCCCCACTGTCACTGCAAAATGTGCCAGGGTCCCAGATGTGCCACTAGATCGTGTATGACCTTTGCATTGTCCTGATATGAATGAATCCTTCAATACCAGGATCCTAGGCCATCTTGTCCAACATGAAGCTCCCCTCGCTCTACTCATTATCCTACCCGGTGCAAGTACTAGAAGTCCCCTGCTCCATCAATGACTTGGTAAAGCCCAATGGAAGATCTGTATGATCTCCCCCTGTAGTAGCCAATGCATCCCTAAAGGTTATTGAGTTGTGAAGGGTTGTGAAGCCCCAGTTCCCTGCTAGTCCCAGAGTGGTGCCACCATGCTAACACTGCGCTACTCTAACGATGACATACTCCCCATTGTGCACAGAGAGTATCCTCCCATCTTGAGGCCTAGTGGCGAAAAATCTGTGAGAGTCAAGCTCATCCTACTCGGGCATCTCCATGATGCCAATATCTTCCCCTCCACTACCAATCTCAACTCTGATCCATAACAAGACAAGTCTGCCTCGCCATGCAATGGAGGTTTCAGTGATCCCCCATGTGTCAAACCCAAAGTGAACTGGATCATCCTCTGCCATGACCCTGCTCGTCACAAAGTGGGGTGATATGCCCACCAATCGGATCCACGGATTCCCCAAACATACAAGGAGCTCATAACTCCCACTCCTCACAAGATGTCACTGTGTAACGTCGTTACCAGCTAGAACCCATCTGGGCCTCATCTCCAATCCCTGTATGTATTCCCTGGGTGGACCCCAACAATAAGGAGTAGCTCTCATGCCTGTGAACCTGCCCTGCTCTTGCCAGACCATGCAGTGAAATCTACTATCCCAACTCCTGATGATACACCTCGACTGTCGATTTGAGGTAGCATCGGATGTGCTCTAGCCATGAAAATTGGTAAAGAGGCAAAAGCGCATGAGATCTCCAAGACCCAAAAATGGTTTGGGTAGATTCTAACCGGTTTGAGAGATATTAAAATAATTAATATTTTTAATGGAGATCCTAAGTCTAAACTTAGGAAAAATAAAATATTAATGGGTATTAATATAAAACTGGGTTAGAAGGTTCCAAGAGTCATGGATCAAGCCAAATCTAATCTTAGTCGTTGATTAGAGATTTAATCTCGGTTGTTCATGGACCAACGAAAAAAGTATAAGAGGAGGCTTGAGGATCAGTTGGAGAAGACACTAGAGTGATCAGTCATTCTATTCTCTAGAGGAGGGTTTGCTAAAAGAGATAGAATCAATGATCAGCAGCGAGGGGCAGTGAATACATAGCAGAGAGTCAGAGTTGGTACCAGAGAAACAGCACAGAGCCGAGAGAGGTTGACAGAGAGGCAGATGGGTGCTACGCAAAAGTAGCTAGGAGCTGTGCAAAGCCAGGAGAGGCCAGCATGTGTGATGCAGAGGGTCTAAGGGCTAACGTAGAAGCTCCAGAAGCTGACGCAGAGGCTAGCAGAGCTGACGCAGGGCCAAGAGGCAGCGTTGGGAGGATTTCATGGGACAGACTAGGAGCTAGTGAGCCAAGTAGTGTGGCGCAGTCCTTATCAGAGTGACGCAAAGCAGTGGGAGCTACAATTGTTGTTGTGGGATGGTTCATCTGGTGATTAATCAGCTGAAATATCGGTCTCCGAGGAGAAGTACTGCTGTCAAGGGCATTCTCTGTTGGGTGAGCCATTTCTGGCACCCTAGTTGTATTCTGAAAACTGCATAGTAATAAAACCCTCTGAATATCTGCACCGGTTTTCCCGCATTGGGTTTTTCTGGCGACAGTGGTCCAAAAATAACGGTCTCACTTGTGTGCTTGTTTTCTTTCAGTTGATGATCTATAGATGTTGTTACTGTACTTGTGTTTATTTTCAGCATTTACATGGTAAATAACTTGTTAAGTAATTAAACAAGCAGGAAGAAATAAACCTAGTACAAGAAGAATTTCTAACGAGTTAAACTTAGAAATTCCAACATTGACATTGCTCGAAGTCTGGGTACCCTCCTATAGACGAAGTCTACCATCCACCATCCCTCAAGTGTGAGATCAAGGGTGGAATATATCAATGTTGTTAAAAGCGCGATCGGGATTAAATCGGCGCGGGGAACGAATCGGAAAAAATCGGAAAAATCAGGAAAAATTCGGAAAAATTCGGGAAAAATCGTTTGGTACAAAAATATTCATTTTTTTTCATTTTTTTTCAATCTTTTTAATATCTAAACCATCTACAACATAAAATAAATACATTGACACATAAATATGATAAAAAAACTAATATATAAGA
>APFE030208148.1:42491-57873 GCA_000404065.3 Pinus taeda
CAATCATCTATATTCTAGCTATTACAAACATACATCAAATTTTTAAGCATATTATAAAACATAAAACATTTAAGCATATTATAAAACATAAAACATAGAGCATATTATGATTTATTTAGCAAGTGAGCAACTGTCAACATTTGTCATGTCCAAAATTCAAATAATAATGTTTACAAAATGTCACTTGGTCATCGCCAAGACAAAAAAGGTTCAAAATTCAAATTCACAAGTCTACAGGACTAATGAGTAATCTATGACAAAAGTAGTAAATTGTGAATATATCTACTAATCTCTCCTCCTTCCACCACAAAGAGAACGTGGCGGCGGGCCTCCACGTGGTGGCAATGAAGAAGATGGTACCTGTGGAAGTTGTGGCAATGGCACTATAACTGATGAAGAAGAGCCCCCTGCTGTTGGTGTTGAACCATGGAACCTAGGAACCAAGGGACCAGATGGGGGTGAGGGTGGCATATCAACACGATCATCATCATCTTGGAATTGCTCAAAAAATTCATGCAAAAAAAAAAACACTAGTTAACAAAAAAAATTAAAAACATGAATTAGAGAAATGCTTGATAAGGAAAATTCATACCACAATGGACATACCTAGATAAGAGCATCCTCTAATTGCTCTAATCACAACACTCCATCCTCCAAATTGGGCTCCTTTGGATTCTTGTCCCAAATCAACAGGTCTTTATTAGACTTTGCATCTTCACAGTAATGGGACAACAATCGCAAGTTGTAATGAACATACACCAAGCTCTCTGCCCGGTCTAAACTCAATCTGTTCCTTTTAACACTGTGGATGAAAGAATAAGAGCTCCAACACCTCTCTGCAGAGGAAGTGTTTACCACCTGTGATAGCACCCGCAATGCCAAAGTCTGTAGAAGTGGAGTAGCCCCTCCATGCATGTTCCACCACTCAAGAGAAGAAAAATTCTCTCGATCTCTAATTGCATGCACGCTCCCAAATGGACCAGTGTTAAGCGTATAGTTGCTCAATTGTCTCCATAGCAATGCAGCCTCCTCCTCATCAAGGATTAATTTACTCAATGCAGCCATATATTTTTTGTGAACCTCTTGATCTTGGTGTGGTTTTCTCCTATTTCCTCCCCCAGGTGCTGGTGTTGAAAGCCATGATGGATGATAGTATTTAGGTGTCAAAACATATGCTAATGCATGCAATGAAACATTTAGCATTTCCCATCGGTTTTCCACCTCTGCACGAATACAATTGTACAAGTTGATATCTCTAGGCTCAACAATGTCTTTAATCTGCCCCAACATTCTATCCATTTGCTCATACACCTCCCCAATTAGTGGTCGATCTAAATCTCCAAACTTGATCATGTAATAAATTGGTTTGGTGAATTGCAAAACATATTTAACCTGTGACCAAATTAAATGTCAAGAACAGTGTCCTTGACTACATTAGCACCATCTCTGTCAATGTTAATTTCATCCCATGATTCAGCACACACCAGATTAGTTAAAGCTTGTCTCACCTTCACTAGCCACCTAAAGGTGAAGTAATAACTGGCAAATCTTGTCTTTGCAAGTTTAAGCAACTGCAACTTGGAGTATGCCCTGTGATGAATTTAATGAGTTGCTTCCCTCTCCTCTAAAGCTCAATAATCCACCCACATTCTTTGTGCTTCACAATATCATGCATTAAAACTTTCAATGTGTGAACCAGTTACCCAGACCACAAGATGTGTGAATGAGTACGCTCAATAATTTTTCTTACTGCCTTACAATTTGTTGCATTATCTGTGATCACTTGAACCACATTATTCAGACCAACATCTTTGATTGATTGCAATAGGAGATTTGCGGTGTTTTGTGCAGATGCACTGATGGAGGAGGAGCCATGACATGTAATAAATACTGCACCACTAGAAGAAACACCAAGAACATTTATCAAATGTTGGTTTCTAATATTTGTCCACCCATCTGATACAATGGATAACCCAAAATCTACCCACTCATTTGTAAAACGTGTCAAAGCTCTTTGAACCTTAGCTTTTTCTCTTTCTAATAACATTGTTCTAGCTTTCTCATAGTTGGGGGCCTTGTATCCTTTTGGGGCTTCATTGATGGCCTTTACCATTTCATGCTAATAGGGAGAGCGAAGCACATTGAATGGTACACCGCAAGCACAAAGAAAATGGACTATCTTTCCATCCACATCATCCCTCCCAGCAACATTAAGGAAATCCCCTATTGTTCTTCTACCTCCAGAGCTTGCAGAAGTACCATGAGGAGATGAGCTACCAAATTTAGAGGTTGCACTTGATTCAAAATGAGTTTTTTGTTTCTTGTTTTTTTGTTGTGCAGCATCCTCTTTTTGGATGTATTTTCTTCTTTGTTCAGATGAAATGTTTGGGCAAATTTGTATCCCCACAGGACCCTTCTTATCATCACTGTCTAGCACCCCACAAAGATGCCTCCTCACATGGGTATATGAACCACAATATGGTTTTTCTCCATGACAACCATGAGGGCACACAAATTTGTAAGTTCCACCACCCTTTCCCCCATCAAGTTTGGTCACATAGTTCCACAAGGGTGTTAATGCAGCTTTCCGCTCTAGTGTTTCAGTTTCCCCTTCAAGTTCATCCCCTTCCTCTTCAAACCCTTCCTCCTCATCATACATTGAGTCACTCATATTGGGACCATTGTCCTCTTGTGCTTCTTCCCTTCTATTCCTACTCCCCCTTGCCATCATTAAAACCAAGAGTGGAATGACATAGAAGCCGAAAGAACACCATCTTGGAATATGGAGACAGGTGGTGGACAACCTGTAAGTAAAGGAGCAAGTAAAAACAATGGGAAAGAGTAGGTGAGGGAGGAGAAAAATACAAAAAAAATGTCAAAAAAATAAGGGAGTTTGGGGTTTGAACTTACCTCTTTAGCTCTTGTAGATGAAGTCCTCCAAGCTCTTGCTCCAAGCTCCTCCTCCTTCTCCTAGCTCCTCCACCTTCACTCCTCCAAGCTCTCCTCTCTTCTCCTCTCCTTTCCTCTTCTCTTCTCCTCTACTCTCTTCTCTTCTCCAACTCTCATAAACTGAAAGTGAGCAAATGAGGAATGAATGGGGGCTTTATTCCCTTCATTCCTCACCCTAACCCAAGGTGGACCCACCCCCTTTATGCCAAGTCAGCTAAAATTAAAAAAAATTTTAAAAAAATCACATTTCTTCCCTTCACGCGACGCTTTTCCAGAATCATACAGAACCGTACGGGAAGCGTACATTTCGCCCTCCGAAGCGCCACGCTTCATACGGCCAAAGTGCCATAGGAAGCAGGCTTTCGAGATTCGGAAGCGCGCTTCGAACGAAAGCTTCGGAAATTTCCAGGAAGCGTCCAACACAGGCGGAACCACACTTTCGAATTTTGGAGTCGCACTTCCGGGGACGCTTCCTGTGCGAATCCGTACGGGACGCGCTACGGGCCTTAGAACCGGGGGGGGACACTTCCTGCAACTTTGGTCATGGACTAGAAACAAACCACTCTCATGCCCTCCAGCTCGTTCTGCTGCAAAATAGCCTCATGCACTAATGTGACCTTCCTTTTTAATGCTAGAAGGTCAGCCTGAAACTGGTGGAACTGTCGTGGGCATCTATCGCCTGTAAACTCGGTCAAAGCTCTAGATACCTCAGCAATTGTTGGCATCTCGTCCATGGGTGGCTCCTCCTCAACAGATGGCTCTATGTGTGTAGGCTCTATCTTCTCCACCAAGGTGTCAACTGGGGCTATCAAAAAGGTCTCTGATAAAGGTGACTCCTGTGCCAGACTAGGTATATCGAAACGCTCCTCACCATCCTGTGGCCTCTCAGCATCATGCTCAACCTACTTCTCAGGCTCCTGATATCTAAAGCAAGGTCTCCACCAGCAAAAGTGCCCCCTGGTCTCACCCTCTAACTGTCTATGTCTTGCCTGCTCCTTTTCAAGAGATCTGGTGCCATGATCTGGTTGACTTTCCCCACATGATGTAGATAGATGCACCCCCACAGCCTCCTCACCTCTAACGTCTTTGTTGTAAGGGTGAGGATGGGTTTGGTCTGTCACCCTCCTCAACTAGGACAACCGCTCATCGTCCCAATGAATTCTATAGCAGAATTTCTGCATACTAAATTTCCCTTGAGCAATGGGTTTGTCTTTGGTTTCACTCGTGATTGTGCACTCATACCCAAAGCTTCCATGATCTTCTGGCTAGTTTCCAACAACATGGCCAAGGTCATGCTCTAATACCACTGTAATGTTCCAAACTAGGAAAAATAGTATTATGCAAAGCAAATAATAAAAACAACACCATAAAATTGAAACATTTAGTGCGCACCTAAAAAAAGTCCCAGAATAACTAAGAGTTGAGTTGTTCTATTACAATCTGGGACAAAAGTACAGTAAGGTGGAAGTGGTGCACCTGGGCTTGCCTCAATGGCAAGCGTGATCAAACCTACGTGGTAATATGTCAAGTCTAGATGGCACAAATAACTGTTGCAATGATGCCCTGCGCTGCCCTTGTGAAACTATGTTGTCTGCTGCAAAGATGTTGCTGGAAACCCTACTTTTGGTGCTCAGAAAATTACGGGATATTAACCCAGCCTCTCCACCAAATACCCAGAATAACCAACGAAAGAATTGGCCAAATGTTGACCTCAGAATTTTGGCCCAAATTCCCCTTAGCTCCTCTAGCTGTTGGTTGAGTTGGGGCCCCTGTTTGACCCCTTAGATCTGCCCAGAAAATTCTATAAAATTAGGAATGTGATCCTTGCCCAAAACCTAGAAAAACCTAGAAAGGGTTTCCCTTGGTTCCAATCTTCAAAAATTAACCCTTCACAGCTTGGCCCTCCTCCAAATTCAAATTTTGTTGCTCTCCCAACTCCAACAATCCTCCTCAAATGGCCCTCCAAATGATCTCCCAGCCTCTCAGCTCCAAACTCCCCTAGATGGTGTTGCCCCAAAGAGTCTCACTCCAATGACTGTGTAGTCATGGAGGAGGTGACACAGTCCTGCATGTGATGAAATGAGAGTTGCGTGTAGGATGTCCCTCTTGTTTGTAGTTTCCCTCTATACTAATGAAAATGATGAAGGATGCTCCTATCTCCCCAACTTCTAGGAGTACCTCACGCTGTGACTGCACAATCCCTGCGTTGTTGTTACTCCCCCTGTTGTTGGTACTCAACTTACAACTATTGTAACTCATCTCCATGCTGCTGCTATGAAATGACATGAAGAAGAACTCCCTTCTAGGGTTGGCACTCTAAGTCCACCAAAGCAAGGGTTGAGATCTCCACTCAAAGACACTCGTGTGCTAAACAACACATTAACCTGGCTAAGCAGCTCAAGCAACCAAGATTGAGTTCAATATGTCAAAAGATAAGATGCTGAAATGAGGAAAGTTGCCTTCCTTATATTGATTTCGTGGAGCACTTTTCCCTCCATTTTCCCTCCATCATGGGTCCCTCACTTAACCATCGATTTCCCCTCCATGCAAATCGAACTAAGGAATGCATATTCTCTTAGTGTGGGTGGCCCCCACGTACAAATTAACCACATCGAAATATCTTCTACTAAGTCTAGTCTCCTAATAAAATCGAATGGGCCCCATCACCTCCAAAATCGGCCCCAAAATGTAGAAATCAATCATGTTCCAAAATAATTTAGGAAGGGACATTACAGCCCTGTTGACCATTGAAGTGGCACCTGATGATTATATGAAGACTCCATGCCCAAAGATGATCCAGAGGACACTTGTACCATCAGATATCATCAGTCAACAAAGTTTTTTAACTCTACTTCTATCTTCTCATCATCTTTCTTATACCCAGATTCCACACCCAACGGGGAATTGCAATAAGTGATACTAGTAAAATGATGAGTTTTGACTCTTGAGTCTGTAACAGGCCTAGGATGTTGGGACTCAATTAGCAAACGAGTACACTTTGGAGTGTTTTTTTATCTGGTCAATTATCCCTTCTTTTTCAGAGGCAAATAATTTTTTGGGTTTTTTCACTCACTTTTTACCCCAAAGTCGGGGTAACAGTTTGAAAGTTGAACCCCTAATACATCTTAGTGTCTAAAGTTTATGTATATTACCATACTAGATAACACAAAAAAATTCATAAAATTTGGTTAAGTCTAGGTAGTTATTTTTTTATTTTTTAGATTTCCCACAGGTCAAAAATTGCAAATAAAATTGTATTTAAATTGTAATAAGTGTAGTCTAGAGAAGTTGTATGGGGTGTGAGTAATCAAAATTACACCTCTCACCCTCAACTTTCTACTATGACACACTTGATGGGTTAAAAATGTATTTTGAACCCTCAAAACCCACTTTTCTTATGTTTACTGGAAAATTTGGCAATTAATTAAGCCAAAAATTAAATAAATGGAGAAAAATAAATATCCACACATGCTAAATGTTGTGGAAATGAGGTGGAAAATCATGGGGAAGTTAAAGTGAAGTCCCAAGGTGATGTGGACTCCTAAAATCAAGGAAATGACATGTGCTCAAAAAAAATAGAATTTCTAGCATTAAAGGAGAAAGTTGCTTACTTGGAAATTCAAATTGGTGAAGTTAACGCACATTTGGGAGGATTTGGGAGAATATTTGGTGGAGAATTTTGTAGGAAATTGTCCCCACATGGGTTACCATCCATATACACTTGTCCTTCTGTCATAAAATTCGAATTTGGCACATGAGGGAAGAAGAAAATGATGTCCACTTGCCAAAATTCGATTTTACACTTGGAATTGAAGTTTCATTCAACAAATTCGAATTTCTCTTTGGGATTGTCACCTCATGCCACTTGTTTAATCACTTCTACATTGGGATTGGCTCAAATTCCATTTGTCATTATCATTATTCATTGGGATTTGCTCCCAACTCTCTATATAATAAAGCCATGGGCTCTCATATATAATATTTTTACTAGCTATTGTGCTTGCAGAAGGACTGGTGTCTTGTACACTTTCAAAAATATCAATAAAGACTTTGGGGTTTCATTCATGAGGTGGTCCTCCTTTTCGAGTGTGATGAATTGTTGATCATTGGTATAATTCATTTTACTTATGCTTTGATCTAATTTGTTTTCATATGCTCTTGTAGATTTGTTAATATAGAGTTATCTTGCATTGACATTTGATTTAGAAGTATGCACTAGGTATAGAATGCTCTAGTTGGTTTTAAATAAATCTCTAGAATTTCCTATCATTGTTTATTGCTAAATCTATATGGAACTAATTTTTATTGAAGTTTTATGGAGGGAATTGGGATCACAAAATCAAGCGTGAGGGGAAGCCTTTGGAGAGACCAATCCACTCTTGGTACATTTTTAAAGGAACTCTCATTTGTTCTTTGAGCCTTCATAGCCTTATCTTACAAAGTGGTTTTGCAGGGATTTTGGTACATAACTTGTACACAAGCTGAACACTTCTAAATTTAAATCTCTTTTAAAAAAACATTGTACTTTATTTCTTTCAGTTGCTATTTAAGAGCTTGAAGATGGATAAGCAAAGACAAGAGTTTACTCTCACTCTTTAGCTTAGCCATTTGTAAATTATAATTGTACATGTACATTTTATCTTGTTGATTTTTTCGTTAATACTTAACTTATTTTGAGATCCATTGACTCCTCACTATGAGATCCATATCTTTGAGCGAGGCTGAGATTCGAGGATTAAAGAGTTAAATTGTAATCTTGTTGTAGAGATAATTAATAAAATTAACCAAGAACACTTTCTATTACCTTTACTTTACTTGTCTCTTAATGGTTTGAGTTTTTATATGCAAAGTCTATTCCAAAAGCAAGTATTGTAATCCTTTGAAACAAGTGTTTTATTTTCATGCTTCAAGTCTAATTGCATATTGATGTCTTGGTTTAGCACTTCCTTTCTTTTACATTTCCAAGTTAATTACTAATTTTTGGGTTTTGGCAAGATATGTTTCACATGTTTTGATTTATAAAGTTGATTATCTCAAAAGCATTTTGTAGCTTACATATCTTGTGCTAACAATTTTTGTTTACATTTCAGGGTTACTTTGTTTTATCTTTTGAAAGAATTGCATTTTACTTTGAGCAAATATATCTTTAAATTGTTGAGCAAATTCCTTATAATGCACTGGTTTTATGGTTTTTTTCATTGACATTGTTATTTCAAGTTGCTCATTTCATATTTGCTCATAAATATCTAAAAGTAATCCATGTTCACTTTAACACTCTCCTAGAAACTCGCGTCTTTCAACTTAACTTTTCATTATGGACCACCCCCCTTAGTTAACCTAGGAGATAGCTCAAATGGAGAGAGTTGGGATTAGTGTGACAGCCCCTTCTATGAGTTCCTTGCGACCAACCACACCTTGTGGGGCTGAAGGCTTTTCTCACTGACTTGTAGGTAGGTGTAGGTGGCAGGGTGATAACAAGTCCAACAATCATTCTCATCATTGTTGAAGATTTCTTCTAGAGTGGAGATCGATTTCCATCTATCTAGATCGATTTCCATCTATCTAGATTTTTCATATTCCCAAATCACAGATATTCATATATCTTAAAATTCCACCAATTTTTTTTTGCAAGACTTATGCAAAGTTTTCAAAATGCATATTATTTGTCTCTTATTAATGATTTTTTCATAGGTCACAGATCAGTTTATAGGCCTGTTTTTTTTGCCCTAGGTTTGAAGTTCAAAGTCAAATATTTCTTTGACAATAGGAAAATGCTTTTGGACTTTCAAAAACAATGGTGTAGACAATATATTTGTATTTGTATAAATGTATTGATATATATTTAATTGATAGAATGATTGATGGTTTTTTATGATGAAGGTCGTGGCTTAAATATAGACTTATCGCCTTTTCACAAGGGGTCATGATATTTGGTCGTGCCCCTCTACATAATTAATATATAATTGTAGTTATTTTTTTTACATAACATTGTTTTCCCCTCAAAAGAAATGCTTTGTTCTCAAGTAATGAGGGATGTTGTTAACAAAAATGTTTTGTCTTCCATAAAGCATCTTCTTCCGATAGGCTCTTCCATTGGATGAGGCATTCTTTAGTTATTCAGGAAAGCAATTGCTTTTATCTACTGGCAATGATAGCTTTTGGTTCTAATATAACTTCTCCCACTCCATTCAATGTAGGAAGTGTTGTTTGTGTTGTTTGATGCTTCCCCAACACCATTTTTAGACAAGAAACATGGAAAACATTATGGATGTGGCCTTATTTCAAGTAATTTTAAAACGCAAGCTACTTCGTTGATTTTCATGAAAACTTGATGTCCCATAGAACTTAGGGGCTAGCTTGTTTTTTCCCTACTGTTTTAATGATAGATGTTTGTAAGGTTGAAGCTTCACTTATACCCAATCACCTTTGTTAAATTATCTTGCTGACCTATGCTAGTCAGCTTGTTGCTTCATACAGTTTATTGCGATATTTAGGTCTTCCTTAGTCTTTAAACAATTTTTTGTTTCTCCTTTAATTTATCCTTTACTGCTGGATTTTTTATATCATTTATGAATAACTCCTTCCATTTAAAGGGTTCATAACTATAGAAAGCTTGAAAAGGTGTCATTTTTGCTTAAGTGTGATGAGTGAAATTGTACCACCATTTTGTCAGATGTAACCAATGACCATTCGAACCATTTGTTTGCTTGTTTGTTACAAAACAACGAAGATGTGCTTCCAAACATTTATTGACAATTTCAATTTGGTCATCTGTTTGGGGGTGGTAGGCTAAGCTCATGTTGAGGGATGTCCCAATTTGTTTGTAGAAGTCCTTCCAGAAGTTTCCTTTAAAGTTGGCATCCCTATCACCGACAATGATCTTTGGAAACCCACGTAATTTGTAAATATTCTTGGAAAATATTTTGGCAGTTTGTTTTGCTACATATGATCTCTTTACAACCATGAAGTGTGCATATTTAGTGAGTTTATCTACTACCACAAGGACTTTTTCCTTCCATTTGACATGGGTAGCCCATCAATGAAGTCCATCAATATTTCTTCCCATTTTTGGTTTGGAATATGCACAAGGTGGAACAATCCTTGTGTCATAATATTTTCATTTTTGTTTCTCTGGCATTTATCACATTCCCCCACATATTTTTGAATGTCCTTATACATCCCTTTCCAAAAAATGATTGACATTCATTATAGTAGGTTTTGAAAAATCCCACATGTCGAGCTCCTGGAAAGTAATGACACTCCTTAAGAACTTTGGATTCGAATTTGAAAGTTGGACTTAGATAGATTTGTTGTTTATACCAAGAGATGTCATTCTTCCATTTGAATTTTGAGTTGTAAATAGGATTGTTGATTAGGTTACATGTTTATGGATTCTTTGCATACTCACTTTGAACTTCGTCTAACCATTCTCGAACTATAGTTGAGATTGCAAATAATAATGGATCTTTGTCTTTTCAAGAAAGAGCATCAGATGTGACATTGTCTTTAACCTTCTTATGTAGAACTTCTAAATCAAAGGTTACTATTTTCTCCAACCATTTTTTTTGTTCTATTGAAAGTGTTTTCTGTTGTACAAGGTATTGCAGGTTATTGTTACTTGTACATATCAATAATTTTCTTCCTAAAAGATATCATCACCATTTGCTTAGGGCATGCACAATAGCAAGCATCTCTTTATCATATGTTGATTTCAAGCACTCCCTTTTACTTAGCTTGTTCCTCTCAAAAGCTATGGAATGGTCATCTTGCATTAATAAGGTTTTTATTCCAAACCTAGAAGTGCCACATTCTATTACAAAAGATTTTGAAAAATGGAGTTGATAATACCAATGTTAATGACAATATTTCCTTTAATACTTCAAAACATTAATATGTTTGATCATCCCACAGGAACTTTGGAATCATCTCGCCTTTCTCCATCTTGATTTTACGAAGTTTATCCTTCAGCGCCAACTTCCTTTGATCACTGCTATTCTGATACAAGTCCTTCAATGTTTTCCACATAGCATGCGGAGTTTCCTTGCCATGGAGACTCGAGACAATGTGGTCTCAAACTCCCTCAAGGATTATCCGCCTTGCCTTCGCTGCACACTTCTTCCATTCGGCCAAGCTCTGTGCATCCGTAGTTGCTGCCTTGGGGACTTCTTGATCAATGAATTCCTTCAAGCCATTATCTTCTAGCACAAACTCCATCATGTCCCTCCAGGCTATAAAACTCGAGTTGCCTTCCAAGGCATACTCAAGCCTCAACCCATGGAACGACATCTGCTAATCTGGAAGTATTTATGCGAATTCAACTTTCACCTGTAACCCAGAAACTCAAAACTTCGAAATCTACTCTAGAGAGATGATTTTAAATCAACGATATCTCCCTCATCCGAACTCCGATTTGGCCTATTTTTTTTTAAATTTGGGTATCTTTTCCCAAAGAATCTAAATTTGCAATTTTCTTTTGAAAATTTTGCACATAAATTCTCAGAACTTCTCCACAAACTCGCGGCCCAAAAAACAATCTTGCTCCGATACCATATAGAAAAATCTGTAGATTCACAAGCTAATGCAATTTGCTAAAGCAAGAGACAAGAATCTACTTCTAATCTTTACAGCGGAAGCCCATAAACATCGAGCAAACAATAATCAGTAGAGGAAGAGAATCAAAGGCAGATAACACGATAAATATCCAGGGAAAGCCACAGCTCAAAACCCCACTATTTGTTTTGTATTAATCCGGAAAATCAAGATGAAATTACAACGCTTGTTCTCTCAAGAACAATCCCAGCACTCAACAAATTCAATCTCCAACTCTTAAGCAAGCTCAAGGCCAAAGCTTAGCCAATTCACAAGCTCTCCAAGTCTCTATTCCAATGTGTAATTCCTATTAAGGATAGCTTGTATTTAAAGGGAAATACGGCCTCTAAAAATAGTGCAATCCCTCAAGGATCAATTCCTGATTGTATGCACTATCAGTGCAACTCAGAAAAATTTAAAACAAATAGTACATTGTCCCTGCACTCTAGTCTCAACTGGGTCTTTCTCAGAATCGACATGCATGAGTTTCTGATGGTGGAATCTTCAATTAACTAGAGTAGCACTAATTAGGTCACTAGTGTCCCAACTGACTGTTTACTCATATTTAGTTCCTAAAACTGATTGGAACTAATTTAACTGGACTTAACTCAATAAACTGAGTTAACTAATTACAACTCATTCATAACTCATCCTGAACTCCTATAAGTTAGGGAGAACATATACATGTCTTCTAAAAGACTTCCAATTCAAATTTCCTAAATTAATTAAGTTAATTAAACATAATTAATTATTTTCAAATTGCTATGAGAAAAGATTTATATTTTAATTCAAAGTTTAATTCAAGGACAAATTAAACTGGAATTTCTTGTTGCCATTTCTCAACACCTGGAAAGTTGTTGGAGTGTTAGTTTAATGAATAGGCATTATTTTAAACTCGTAATGAGCTTCATGAGTTCGGAAGGCGGTTTTCGAGGTATCCTCTAATCTTACTCTAATTTGGTAGTATACAAATCTCAAGTCTTATTTCCAAAAATATCTAGCTCCATGAGGTTCGTCTAACATTTCGTCAATAAAGGGAATAGGGAACTTGTTCTTAATTGTTATCTTGTTTATAGCTTCGTAATATATGTATAGTGTGGGTGATCCATCTTTCTTCCAAGATAGAATCACAGGAGCAACATAAGTGCTTCTACTTTTTGTAATGATACCACATTTTAAGAGGTCTAGACTATTATTTCAATTTCGATTTTCTGATGATGTGGATATATGTGGCTTAATGTTGATAGGGTTTAACCCTACCTTGACTTCAATTATGTGCTCAACTTCCCTTTTAGGAGGCATCTGCAAGGTAATATCTTGGAACACCATCTTGTGTTTTTTTAATTAATTCTTGAATGTTTGTTTGTTCATCACTAACTACTTCTGAGGACTATAATTCCATTTGATGACATTGGATCCTATAGGTTGGTGCTCATTTCCAAATTAACTTCATCATCTATTGAGAAGATACAACTTGTCTGGGGTGGCTAGAATCCAAATAATTTGTGCTTTCGTCCTTGTCATTTGAACTTAATAAAGTGCTCCTAATAATTGGTGGAATAAGTGCCTAATTGTTGTAGCCATTGTATTCCGAAGACTACATCTACTCCTCCCAGAGGCACAGTGTAAAACTAAGACTCTAAATTATAGATTTGAATTGTAATTTAACGTTGTGGCACCTCCCCACATTTTCAATCTTCTTTCCATCTGCTACCATGACCTTCATATTGGACATTGAATATACGAAAAGATTCAGTCTATTTAGCACGTTCATGCCGACAAAATTACGCTACTTCTAGTATCTATGAAGACCATTATTCTTTTTTATATGTCCTTTTAAATTTAATGTTTGTGGTTGGGATATCCCTATGATAGCCCCCACTGATATTTGAGTTGCTTCTTCATTTTCAAAATCTAGGGAAAATTTTTGAGGATTCTCATCTTCCTCTGCATTTAATTCCTCACTATCTGAATCATTTTTGCTTCGCACTTATATAGGCTCTTGGTGTTGTTTCTTTCAAGAAATTTGTATTTGCAGCCCCATTTTTCTCTATAGTATTTATA
Source organism: Pinus taeda (assembly GCA_000404065.3). Classification (NCBI taxonomy): domain Eukaryota; kingdom Viridiplantae; phylum Streptophyta; class Pinopsida; order Pinales; family Pinaceae; genus Pinus; species Pinus taeda. The sequence continues at coordinate 56,094 of APFE030208148.1, forward strand.
CTTTCCTTCCTTTAGTCTTGGACTTCTAAACTAAGCTTTCCATGTTTTCTTAAATGAGGTGGAAGGTACTTTGAATTTTCTGTATATGTAGGTTGTAAAGATTTCCATCCTAAGTAAACTTTATCAGAGCTTGGCAATAGTGATAATTCATTTTTTTCTCAATTGCATTTCCTTTACGAATTGCTTCTTCCATAGTTCTAATATCATGAAGCTTAAGTTCATTTTGGAGATATGGTTTATGTCCAGTAATATATGATTGAATAAGGTGTCATGTTGATAATCTAGGTATTGTTGTAGCTAGTGCTTCCCATTCTAGAGCATACTCATCCACAATTCCTTTTTGTTGTACCGTGGTGAGTTTGTGAAGAATTCTTCTTCCTTGATACCGTAGAATCGTTTAAATAATTCATCTTTGAATTTATTCCAACTGGTTACATATGCTGACTTATTCCACTACATATAGCAATTATATGCATCACCTTCAAGCTGCATGGATGCAAGCTTAATTTTTCATCACTGTTATAAATGTTCTAAATTTCAAAATGCTCCTCTACCTATGTTGCACGAAGTGCCGAAACACTTTAGATTTTCCAAAACGAGTATGTTTAGAAACGTCACCTCCCAAAAATGGAATCATAGGGTGAAACGTCATATATATATAGAGAGAGAAAGAAATTTATAAATAAGTGAATAACACATTATCTTGCAAGAAAAAAGGGAAATAAGACCCATAGATGACAATTTGGAAGGAAAATTGTTAAAATTGGCAACTAGGGCCAAAGTCCATGTGGGTCACCTCATTTATGGCAGCTCATATTTTTCTTAGATTCCTCTTGTCAAGAGGTGTAGGATTGATCCAAAGATCATCCTATTCCAACAAGTATTTATGGAGATATGAATTTATTTGTATTTACTTGACAAACTGTCAAGGTCAGCCAGCAGTTAAATGTGCGGCACACATGCCCAGTGAATCATATAAATACAAGAGAGGTTGATTCATTTTCTCGTCATCTCATCTCACTCATTCTTCTCTCTCTCCCCTTCGCTTTGGGTTATACAAGGAGCAGCTCACATGTGGGAAGGAGGACGTTGAAAGGAGGACGCAGAAGCTGCTGAAGGTCTCTTTGACCTGCGTTGACCAAGTGTTGACTCATCAAGGGTGCGGTTTTGGTGTGGCTGCCTCTCCTAGGAAGGCAGTAGATTTTGGCACAAAAATCGAGGCAAACCGTTCATAGGTTTGACCAGCATTGACTGCCCTAATTTTGGGCAGCAAGTTGACTTTAGTCAACAGCAGTTTGACTATGTTTTTGGGGTTGTTCAAGGGTTGTTTCTTTAGCTTGTTCGAGGGCTAGTTGACCAGAAATTGAACAAGCATATTAGAGGTCAATTTCAACTCGTTTGACTAAGTTTGACTTTGCTGATCTAGGGTTTGCTGCTGCTGATATAAAATTACAGAATTCTGATTTTGTACTATTTCTCTCTGCTGAACTATTGAAGATAAAAGAAGATTTGATCAAGGGGCTTCCCTACATCGGGGTTTGTCCCTGGCTAGCCGCCACATCTTGTGTCTCTTGTCTTGGCTTGTTTTCTCTTGATCGTTTAATGTTCTATCTGCACTTTACTTAATGTATATGTGATTGCTAATTTGTGGCTAATAAAAAGAAAAGAAGTAAACTGCTCTAATCATAAAACATGCCATAATTTAACATGGTATTAGAGCTGAGGTGAAGACAAAGCCCAAGCAAGAGCAAGAGCAATCACCGAAGAGAAGGTTGGCAAG
>APFE030208148.1:64485-129392 GCA_000404065.3 Pinus taeda
ATTATTTTATTATAGACACAGTTGGATTCATACTAGATCATATTGTGTCAACAGAATTGAGTAGTGTCTTGAGAGTCTATGTTTAAAGGTGTATTTCCCCTTCTAAGGGTGTATAGACACCATCGCTAATATATTTGACGGTGGAAAAAATAATTAATTCCCTTTAGTCATTTAATTAATTTTTCTGGCAAATTTAAAAAAAAAAAAAAATTGAGAGAACATAAATTCTAAGTTCCTAGAACGGCTACCTTCAACGAAAAAAGCCGGATCACGTTTCGAATCTGGATCATCGTACAAAACATGGTCAAAATGAGTCAAATATGTTTTTTGGGCATTTTGAAATTTTGGAAACGGAAGAGAATGAACCTTCGCCGTTTTTAGACGTTTTTCTCCAAAAATGGCCCGGATCTGATAAATTCCAAAACGTTTTATGAAATCACTGATTCCTATGCCGATAAACCAAAACGTTCCCTGATTTTTGTCCGCCGGGAATGGCTTTCAATTTGGTTTTCTAAGTTCTTATTACGATTTTGAGTAGAACCTATCCCTAATCTTTTCCAATTCGCTTTTGTGAGTGAGTGTGTTCGTTGAGCCGAGTCATCGAGTAACTATGAGACTGACTGAGTGAATGTCGATTGTGTAGACTGTTGTGACTGTCGACTGTTGTAGACTCAATGTGACCACCAAGTGTGCCCGGTGTCGCCGACTGTGTAAAGACTAGAGTGTGTCGCTGATTGTGTAGAGTGTGCTATTGTGTTGTCGTCGAGTCCTGACTATGAAAACACCTCTTGCCCGTGTTTAAACTTTAAACCTTAAAGTTTTAAACACCTTCATCATTGTTTCAATGTTTCAACTTTCATCACTATTCTATTGATTGTTTGTTTGAAGTTTGAACCCTGAAATGATGCCAGCAGCCAAAGGCAACGCATCTTAATAGTATTTTACTACTACATTGTCCATTAACACTATTATAAAATCATAAATCCTGAGGAAATATGAGTTCTAACTTCTGTTGGTATGATAACTTATGCCAGATTCTACATGACTTCCATGTGTTCATAAGTTTACAATTTAAACTTTAAGGACATATCAAATATTGATTCTAATAATTCTAGAATTTCAAGTATGGAAATCTGAATAGAAATGTTCAACGGTCAACCTATGACTGTACAGTTTAAATATCACATACTCTAACTTAAAGCGCCTCTCCCAAGGAAAATGCACCCTGTTCTAAATCTGGAATGTATCTCTACTATGCATTCATTCTAAAGATAGATCTGTTCCTAAAACAGAACAGAGAAAAACACTTCTAATTTAAAGCCAACATCTAAATTAAACTAGAAAAGCATGCTAATTACAGCTCTATCTAAGTTTGGAAAACACTTTCAAATTAGGACAAGGATGCTTGCATACAACAGCCATAAGATACCTATAATGTTGTTGTAGCCCCACACAAACTGCAATGATCTAAGAGTCGAGACTTGTAGAAGTCTAGAAGATGTGCTCACTACAGCAATGGATCCGGCTATCATCTATAGATTGCAATTTCCAAGTTTCAACCCTAAAGAGGATATACTCAAAACAATATCATTATAGGTTTGTCTCCCACACTTACCACAAACATTCTAGGGTGACCCGACCATCCACTATGTTTATGTTACTTATTGTGCATGCATTTTAAGAGAGTGATAACCTCCATTGCATTCTAAAGAAAACATGATTACTCTTTGATCATCTTTTGAAAAATTACATGTCCAAGACTCCAACCATTGGTTTTAATAATGATTGTTCTTTTTCAAGGCTTGTAAGTTTGTAAACTGTAACTTGTTTTGAAATCCATTTTTGTCAATTTTATTTTGTAGTTTCATTTACATCATTATCATCATTCATGGAAACTTCAAGATCATCCATTCATGACGCAGAGGAACTGGAACATGAAATTGAATATGTCCCTAAAGTTGATCCAAAGTCACCACTTTGGAAATATGTAACTACTCTTGGGAAGATCCAAGGAGGGGGATCATTGGCATGGGTTTGTAGTGAGTGTAAAAAGGAGTATAAGGGGTCTCATACACACGGGTTAAAGCACATTTGCTTGGCTTAAAAGGCAATGAGGTTCAAATATGCAGTGGCCCGCCTAAAGAGAATGGGACAGATGTAAATGGTTTAAGCAAGGCAACACTTGCAAAATATCAGAAAGAACAAGGCGACACAGATGCTAAAGCAAATGAGGCAAATACTGCCTCCCATTTAAAACACCCAACAAGGTTGGAAGCATCTTCATCAAAGCCTCTACTTCATTCTCATGGAATTGTTTGTTCAAAGCGGTCTAATTTGGGACCGCTTGAAAAGAGTTTTAATAACTAAGTCACAGGACACATCCTCCAAGGTCCTGCGTCTCGTATTTAACATGTCGGACATGAAAACGACCCTAAAACGCGTTGAAAACGTTTTTCATCGTGTCCTGTAAAACGTAAAACGTATTCAAGGGTTTTCGTCGTGTCCTTCAACTGGAAAATGAGTATGCAGTTGATCGAAAACATTGCCCTAACGTTTTTCCTCCGGTTGAATACGTACCCCACGAAATGTGTAGTTTAAAGCCCACGCAATTAGTTTTTCGGGGTTCTTTTCCTATTTTCCTCCATCGTTTTCCTCCGTCGTCGCTCTCAGTCGTTGTGTATTCGTCATGTTGAGCTGTTGTGTGGAGCCGAGTGTGGACTGAGTGTGAAGCCGAGTGTGCAGCGTTCAACGTTCAGGAAAACAGTTTGGCGTTGTCCGGTCGCAGGCTCGCAGCATGTGTGATAGTTGGAATAACTCAGCACTTAGCAAGCTGCAGCGTGTGTGCATTGTGAGGTTTCCCATTCAGGTAAACCATGGCCCATAAACCATATGGTTAATGGCACTGCCGCACCATGGCCCAAAAAGCATACAGCTCGTCTTAGAAATCAATAACCAATTAACCATCAATCAAATGTCTTGTGCAATATTTTATTCAACAAATATAACTCATGTTCTTGCTAATGCAGAAAAATAATCAAAGAAAATCGGAGTCAAATAATGAAACATATTCATTAAATTGTTATTAATATTCTCTGTTTCTTCTTGAATATTTTGGTTGTCTCCTCCATTGTTTTAACTTCAAATTGTATTCTTTATCGTAACATCATCAAAGATACTTTTGTTCAAACTTTCAAAGTGTTTTCTATTCACTTAGTTCACTGTTTTATGCTGCGGTGCTCATTGTACAGGGAGCTCCTCTCCAGTAATCAATCAAGATTGAAATGGCACAAGTGTTCTTTTTCAAAATTTCAACCTGGGCCTTCTAAAACTCTGTTGAAATCTGCATATACAAATTAGAAATTTAGAACAGATCAGTGCACACTGCACAATGAAACCCTCAAACCAAGGGGACTTTCTGTCATGCTCAACACTCTTAATTTTTAAATAAACATTCATTTCTTCATTTCCACATAGATAAAAGAAAAAAACACTTCAACCTAAAAGCAAGGCATCGCATCATATCAGAGAAGACAAATTTTGACTTCTTTGGCTCAATAAAAGGCTTTCATAATGAAGGGTTTTGAAACAGGGCAATCTTTTGCTTAGACCTGATGTGCCAAATCTTATTAAGTATGATATTTATTATTAAAGCTCGGCTTTGAACAGAGATAAAAATATCCAACAGCATGTTTTTTTTCAAAGGCCATGAACAGGTTCCAATGCTAGTCCCTCCAACAAGCCAAAGGGGCCTGCAAACCAATTTTAATCAAGAGTTTGTTGGGAATATACTTATAGCCTTTCATTGCTGCCCAATGCCCATTGTCATCAATTCCTATTGCACAATATCTTAATAATAAATATGTATATCTGGGGCTTCTTCTACAATCATTTTTCATTTTGCTTAGTTTTCGAATAGGAGGTATTAGTCAGGAAAAATATTAGCTAAAATTTCCTGTCAGTGCTTTCTGATATTTGTATATTTGTACAGTTGTACTTAAAACCAGGTGCTTATAGGTCACTCAGGGTTTAGTGTCAGAACTTAGAAGCTGTGGTGCTTTGTGTGGTGTTTGAAGGTCTTTTGGGTCTTTTTCTAGAGCATCTTGGATATTTATAGGCTATAGCTAATTGTTTAACTTTAATCGTTTTTTTTGTAGGTGAAGGAGTGTGGACTTTATAACAGCAAGAAGATTAATGGCTCAATCATCCAAGGCAGCCGGCAGAGGTCAAAGGAAGGGTGGTGCTTTTCATGGTCCCCCCCCTCCAAGTATTTTTGTTTCACCTTCTCTTGGTCATAGTGCCCCAAGTGCTTCAAGTGAATCTTTAGGTGATTCTCAGCCGACATTAACATATGATATTGTTGCAGCAAAACAACAAGCACAACTAAGAAAATACCCTCTCTGGAAGTATGTAACCAAGAAGCAAGGGCCAAAGGCTGGTGCAGGAGGGAATGTACTTTGGTCTTGTAATTTCTGCAAGAGTGAATTTAAGAGCACTTACTTTCGAGTTAAGGACCATTTGTTGGGCCTTCCTTGTGGAATTGGAGCATGCAAAAAGATCAATCCTAAAGAAAGAATGGATTTGGAAAGGGCAGTTGGCTTTGGGATTGTGGTGGCAGCAAGCAGGAAAACTAGTAAAAATGAAGATCCTCTTCAATTCTTGAGGAATGCTAATAGTAGTAGATTTGGGAGAGAAGCTTAAATTCAGCCAACAAAAAAGAGGGCAGCCCAAACTTGTGGTGGTCCAACGGACAAAATTTTTCAGCGTGAGCAGCGAGACGAATTTGATCTTACAATGGCATTATTTTTCTATCTCAACTTCATTTCTTTTAATGTTGCACGGTCTCCTTTGTTTATTGAGACGTGTCGAGCTCTAGTTGATAGGGCTTCAATTGGATATGTGCCTCCAAGTTCAAAGAAACTTAGAACCGCATTGTTGGTTAAGGCAAGGAAGGAGGTGGATAAATTTCTACAACCTATTAAATCATCATGGATCTCATCTAGTGTCAGTATTGTTTCTAATGGATGGACAGATACAACATGCCATCCTCTCATCAATTTCATGGTATATTCTCAAAATGGACCGGTTTTCTTGAAAGCAGTTGATGCTCTTGGACAATACAAGGATGCACAATATATAGGTGAGCTATTTATTAAAGTTATTGAAGAAGTAGGCGTTGAAAGTTGTCTGCAAATCATCACAGATAATGCACCTGTTTGCAAAGCAACTGGCTTGATTATGGAAACTAAATATCCACAAATATTTTGGACACCATGCATTGTTCACTCTTTGAATTTAGCACTCAAATCTATTGCTTCAAATATGACATGGATTGACAATCTTATTGAGGATGCACGCCATATCCGAAATTTTGTGCAAAACCATACCAATGCTCTCACAATATATAAAGAGTACACACATCTATCATTGTTAAATATTGCAGATACTCGGTTTGCTTCCTCATTCATCATGCTTAAGAGGTTGAAGGAGGTGAAAGCCACTCTTGGGGCCATGGTTATTTCAGATCTTTGGTCTTTTTGGAGAAAGATGGATCAAACTGCTTCCAAAAAGGTAAACGACACAGTGTTAGATGATGGTTGGTGGGAGAGGGTGGATCTTACCATAAAGATCATGAACCCTATCATTTCTTTCTTATGGTTTGCAGACACGGACCAACCCATCTTAGGAGAGGTTTATGAGGGTTGGGATTCCATGATTGAGTCTGTGAAGACTATTGTTATGGAGAATGAGTGCCCTGGATATGAGACATCAACAAAGAGCTTATGGTCCACCATACAGGATATTCATATCTCTAGGTGGGATAAGAATTGCACACCTTTGCATTGCTTAGGTCACTCTTTGAATCCCAAGTACTACAGTGAAGAGTGGCTCCATGGTGGGACCTCACACAGATACCCTCCTCACATGGATGGAGAGATTTCACAGGGGAGGAAGATAGCATTCAGAAGGATATTTCAGGATAGCGCATCTTTTCTTGAGGTGGAGGAAGGCTTTGTAGAGTTCTCCACTGGCACCAGGAGATTTGGGGGGTATGATGTACTTGGAGATAGGGGGTCAAAGGTGCCTATGCTTGGTGGGCAACTCATGGGGCAGCATGCCCTATTCTACAACAGTTAGCCTTGAGGATCCTCTCTCAAAATACTTCATCTTCTTGTTGTGAGAGGAATTGGAGCACTTATGGGAATCTATATAGTTTGAAAAAGAGCAAGCTTGAGCAATCCAGGGCGGAGACAATGGTTTATGTGCACACCAACCTTCGTCTTATTTACAGGCAGAGACAGGAGTGGTTGAAGGGAAAGACAAAGATGTAGGATGTGTTTCCTGATGATATGGACTTGGACGACAGTGTTGAGTTGGCATTAGCCAACATGGATCTTATTGACCCAGTGCTAGAGCTAGTGACTTTTGATGATGAGCCAGAGTATCTTGAGGGGTCATCCTCCACACCAACAAATGCAGCAGCAGATCTTGGATTGGGCATAGAGGAGGATGGAGTACAGTTAGATGGCAGTGGCAGTGATGGTGACTATGACATAGAGGACATGGACTATTGATAGAGCGATGAGTCATGGACTCGTGGCTCACTAGCTAGTGGCTAGTGACTCATGAGTCATGACCAGTACCGAGCTATGATATTCCTACTTATTTTGCATCTACTCTTTTGTATTTTCCAGTGGCATTCTCTCAAGAGTCAGTATCTACTATCTATGTAAACACTGAACAATAATACATTTTGATTTTGATGACTTAATGGAAAATCTGCATTTTATGGTTTTAATATCTAAGTTCTAAATTTATAGTTAATAGTAAGTACTTAGTAGTTTCTTATGTGCTTGTAAGTTGTACATGAACAATGAACATTGAATATTCAAGAATCAAGACCAAGCATATCACATTCTAATTTCTAAATAGTAAATTTTGATTCTATTTATTTTTTTTGAATGAACTATGAACTTTGAAGTAATTATATTTTAATTTGACTAGATAAGTTGCAGCCTGCAATTTAATGTGGATAAAAAACTATATTTCGGTATATATATATATATATATAAAATGTGTCCCTCGTGTCCTGTTTCCAGGTCACTGCGTTTCATATTGAATACTCGTCTTTACGTGTCCTTCCTGTCTCGTGTCCTCGTGTCATGTGACTTAGTTTAATAATGACGCTCGAGAGATAGCAAATGGTGCTATAGGCCAATGCATGTTGATTTGGGGTAGCATCGAATGTGCTCTAGCCGCGAAAATTGGTGGAGAGCCTAAAACACCTGAGATCTCCCATACCCAGAAATGGTTTGGGCAGATTCTAAACAGTTTGGGAGATATTAAAATAATTAATATTTTTAATGAAGTCCCTAAGTCTAAACTTAGGGAATATAAAATATTAATGTGAATTAATATAACAATGTGTTAGACAATCCAAAAGTCATGGATCAAGCTAGAGTTAATATTAGTTGTTGATTTGTCAATGAGAAAAGTATAAGAGGAGGCTTGAGGGTCACTTGGAGGACACACTGAAGGAGCCCAGTCAGTTCAATTTCTGGAGCGGGATTAGCTGAAAAATTCGAACTAGTGGTCTGGTGAGTAGTGAGGAGACAGCAAGTACGAAACATAGAGAAGGGATCAACCACTGGAGACCAGCGCTGAGGCAGGAGAGGCAAACGTAGGGCCTGTGTGGGTGACGCAGAGAAGCCCAGGGCTGATGCAGTCAAGTAGGGGCTAACGCAGAGTGTCTAGGAGCCACGCAGAGGTCAGCCAAGCTGACGCTGGGACTAGGAGAAGTGCTGGAGAAATTTTTCTCTCTGTGGGTAAGCCAATTTGGCACCCTATTGTACTAAAGTATTGTTGAATAATAAAATCCTCCCTTGCTACATCAGTTTTCCCACATTAGGTTTTTTCAGGGACTATTGTCCAAAATATCTATGTCAATGTGTTGATTCATGTACATGTGTTTGTTTCTGTATTACGATGTGATATCTGCAGGAAAATTTAATTTAATTTTTATTGAAGGAATTTCATAAATAACTTATTGAAGAATAAGTAGGAAAAGTAAATCAAATGTTGCAGTCATAGAATTTTCACATGGTTTCAGAGCGAGTAATCAGAGACAGGAAGGGAAAATCAATTATGGGTCGAGACCATGATGCAAAGGCATCCATGTCAGGGGACTTGCACAGATTTTCAGAAGATTGCACAAGAGAAAGAGACTTCGATTTCTCTATGTTGGCTTCCAAGCTGGAAGAAGAAGTGGCTTGTATGACTAGTTCTGCATCATTAGAAGTGTGGTATATAAACGGTGGAGCCTTGTGGCATATGACGGAAATCAAGGAATGTTTCTCAGAATATCGAGAAGAGAAGATGAAATTTCATATCACCATGGGGAACAAGTCAAAGTGTACTCCAGTAGGGAAGGGTACCATAGTTTCTCAAATAAAATCGGGAGAACGGTTCCGTGCTACAAATGTGCTGCATGTACCAAGACTGGGGATGAACTTACTTTCCATGCCACAACTTCAAGGCAAGGGCTATGACGTCTACTTCATCAAGGAGAATGTATACGTCAAACACCCGGGATGGAAAAAGAAAGTGCAGATCGAAATCAATAGTAACAGGTTGTATAGATTACAACTAGAATCACAAATGGCACTAATAGGCAGTCATGGAGACAAGGACTTGAATGATCTATGGCACAGAAGAATGGGTCATTTGCACCATGGAGCTCTAAGAATTCTCAAGAGCACAGTAACAGGAGTTCCGAATCTGAGTACGGAACAAGATGATGTATGCAGAGGATGCGCTCTAGGAAAGTATGTCAAGGCAACATTTCCCAGGAGAAAACACAGGGCCAAGAGTGTACTAGGATTGATACACTCAGATATCTGTGGAACTATGTACGTCAAAGCTCTCAGTGGTGTCGAGTATTTCCTTACATTCATTGATGACCACTCAAGGAAAACTTGGATTTATTTTCTGAAAACCAAGGACGAGGTTTTTTGTCGATTCAAAGAGTTCAAGGCTCTGGTGGAGAATCTAACTAGGAAGAAAATAAAAGTTTTGTGCTCAAATACTGGTGGAGTATGTCGATAAGGACTTCACTGATTTTTGCACTAAGGAGGGCATCAGAAGAGAGTGGACAGCGCCCTACAATCCGGAGCAGAATGGAGTAGCAGAAAGAAAGAACGGGACTATTGTAGAAGCAACCAGGGCCATGATGTATGATCAAGCTATGCCGAAATTCTTATGGGTGGAAGCATGCAACAGAGTAGTCTATGTTCAGAATAAGACTCTTTATCAGGCGTTGGGCAAGATTGCTCCAGAGAAAGTTTTCATAGTGAAGACACATGAATTCAGTCGTTTCAGGATATTTGGGAGTTTAGCATATTGCCGCATACTAGAGGAAGAAGCTGGATCAAACTGCGGAAAAGGGATATCTAGTGGATATAGCAAGAACGTTAAGGCATACGAAATCTACCTTCCAAGGAGCAGGAAGGTAGTAGTTTGACGAGATGTAAAGTTCATGGAGGACAGGGCTTTCAAAAAATCTCGTGAGATGCCTTCCGAGGAGCAGTCAAAAGAGGAGCCATTGGTTAAGCCTCTTCAACCAACGGAAGTAAAAAATTATTGCTCAGGTCGGGAAGATTCTCAGGATGATGAGGAGCAGCTAACAAAAGCACCTACTGGCAGAGGAAGAACTAGCAGGGAATCTCATCAGATTCTACGAGATGCAGAGGACTTCAGCGGTGCGCCAAGAAACAATAAGAGGGAGCAAAAACAGCCAGATAGATATCAGGAATTAGTAGTTCAAGATGGGGAGCCTGCCAGTTTCAAGGAGGCATCTCAACATCAGGTTTGGCTAGACACGATGGTAGAGGAGTACAACTCCATAATGGTGAACGATGTTTGGGACGTAGTGCCAAGGCCTCAAGACATATCAGTGGTAGGTTCGAGATGGATCTACAAGATCAGCAGACGGCAGTGTCGAGAACTACAAGGCCAGGTTTGTTGCTAAGGGGTATGCTCAAAAGGAAGGAATTGACTATAAGGAGACCTTCGCCCTGCTAGCCAAGTGTACGTCTATTAGGACTGTGATATCTCTTGCAGCTCAGATGGGATGGGAGATCCATCAGATGGATGTCAAAACGGCTTTACTGAACGGGGTAATAGAAGAAGTATACATTGAACAACCAAAGGGCTTTGAGACACATGAGAAGAAGTCTCATGTATGCAGGTTGAAGAAAGCCTTGTCTGGATTGAAACAAGCACCTAGAGCATGGTATGGTCGAATAGATGGCTAATTGCAGAAGATGGGATTTGTCAAGAGTGACACAAATCCAAATCTCTACTATCTAGTTGTAGAGAATGAGCCGCTAATATTAGTATTGTATGTGGATGATCTCTTTTTGACAAGATCATCCAAGCTCATCGAGGACTGCAAGAAGAATCTAGCCACATAATTTGATATGAAGGATTTGGGACGAAAGCATTATTTCCTAATGTTGGAAATTTGGCAGCAAAAGGGAGAGATCTTCCTTGGGCAAGGGAGATATGCTACAGAAATCTTGAAGAGATTCAGGATGGAGGACTATAGACCCATGGCTACTCCAATGATCACCAACTGGAAGAAAATTGATGCATCAGAGGACAAGGATGTTGATCCCACCTTATACAGGCAGTTCATAGGGTCCCTGATGTATGATGACAATGTTTATGTTGAATTGATGATGATGAATCATGATAGATCATAGATGATAATTGATTATGTATTTTTAGTCTTTAGATCTAATCTAGATTCTAAGATATGAATGGTAATATGAAGTTTTTATTTTTTAAATTTATATATATGTATATGTGTGTGTGCGTGTGTCGTTTTCTGTTGTATCGTATCCAGATTTTTTGAAAATATGTCGTATCTGTTTCAAACCCCGTATCCGTGACCGTTCCCGCATCCATTTCAAACCCCGTATCCGTATTCGTTCCCGTATCCATTTCAGTGCAACTTAGATCGAAGCCCTAGCAAGAGGTTGAAGTCTAGTATGTGTCTCTTGTTGATTATGAACCCAACTAGGTTTACGTATTTAATATTTGATTCTTTTGATGCCTCCAATATATTGACATAATTTAAGTTAACTTCATGCTTTTGTATATGTATTTTGGTTGTACTTGCTATTAAAGTTTTTGTAGGTAGATAATCTTCAAGATAATGAAGATGTGCATATAGCATGATAAAGGAAGCTATAAGAATCATGATGATAAAGACAACCTTGATGCCATAAGAAGAAATAAAGCCTTGAAAGGATGAAGTTTCTCTGATACCATGAAATTGTTGATTTCCCTAAATTAAGAGGGAGCTTGGATAGAAGAAAGGGTATATCTCCCCAATTGAGAGGGAGGGCATCTTATGAAAGTGAGTACTGTGAAGTAAGATGGAACCAAATGACTAAAAGTATTACAGATGAAGGAACGTGATTCATGAATACTTGAGAAGTATTGAGGTTGTATGTGGTGCCACTAAAGAAGTGAAAGAAGAAAGCTTCCGACAAGATGTATTTGGATAACTTAATGATGATATTAGCAACATTCGAATGATTGAGGACCCTGAAGCTTTATGTTTACTTGTATATATATTTGAAAGTTTATTATTAATTGGGGTTTGTGTTTGTACAAGCAGTTCTCTCCATAAGAAGAATGAACACTTTGGAAGCATGCTTGGACAAATGGATATATATGGTTTAGTTTATAAGGAGAGGTGAAGCATCTAATGGCAAGATGCTTGGGAGGACATCTAGTCGACCTGTATGTTGATGTCTAGATCCCAAAGTGGGAGGGTGGTGTTGATCGTAGAGCTCTGACATTGAATACTATTAAAATTGGCAACTACGGCCAAACTCCATGTGCGTCACCTCATTTATGGCAACTGATATTTTTCCTAGATTCCTCTTGTCGAGAGGTGTAGGATTGATCTAAAGATCATCCAATTCCAACAAGTATTTATGGAGATATGAATTTATTTGTATTTACTTGACAAATTGTCAAGGTCGGCCAGCAGTTAAATGTGTGGCACACATGCCCAATGAATCATATAAATACAAGAGAAGTTGATTCATTTTCTCATCATCTCATCTCACTCATTCTTCTCTCTCTCTCTTGGCTTTGGGTTATACAAGGAGCAGCTCACACATGGGAAGAAGGAGGACGCATTAGGGAAGGACACTGAAAGAAGGATGCAAAAGTTGTTGAAGGTCTCTTTGACCTGCGTTGACCAAGTGTTGACTCATCAAGGGTGCGGTTTTGGTGTGGCTGCCTCTCCTAGGCAGGCTACAGATTTTGGCACAAAAATCGAGGCAATCCGTCCACAGGTTTGACTAGCGTTGACTACGCTAATTTTGGGCAGCAAATTGACTTCAGTCAACAACAGTTTGATTGTGTTTTGGGGTTGTTCAAGGGTTGTTTCCTCAAGCTGTTCGAGGGCTAGTTGACCGGAAATTGACCAAGCATATTGGAGGTCAATTTCAACTCGTTTGACCAAGTTTGACTTTGCTAATCTAGGGTTTGTTGTTGCTGATATAAAAATACAAAATTCTGATTTTCACCTATTTCTCTCTGCTGAACTATTGAAGATAAAAGAAGATTTGAAAAAAGGGTTTCCCCACAATGGGGTTTGTCCCTGCCTAGCCACCACATCTTGTGTCCCTTTTCTTGGCTTGTTTTCTGTTGATTGTTTAATGTTCTATCTGCACCTTAATGTATCTGTGATTGCAAATCTGTGGCTAATAAGAAGAAAAGAAGTAAATTGCTCTAAGCATAGAGCATACCATAACTAACATGGTATCAGAGCTAAGGTGAAGACAAAGCCCAAGCAAGGGCAAGAGCAAGAGCAATCACCAAAGAGAAGGTTGGCAAGGCTATCCTAAAAACTTCATGGGGTCCTCAACACTCTTCCCCGCCGAAGACAAGCTCCATGAGAAGTCTGACTAACACGGATGGAAGATGTCTCTCGATCTGATTTTAGAAGATCAAGGAGTGTTGGACCATGTGAAAGGCAATGTTATTGCGCCTCCATCAAATGCATCCGTTGCTGCCAACAGCAAGTGGTCCAAGGGAGAATTCAAAGCAAGGAATAACATCCAGGACTCTATCGACAAGCGCCTAGTAGCCTATGTTTTCGAGCTGACAATCTCCAAGGAAATCTACGACAAACTGGTGAGTTTACTTAAAGTTAATGATGCAAATCAAATTATGTTCCTTAGAAATAAGCTGAAGGAAATTAAGAAGGGAAAAGATGAGGGTATGCAAGCATATTTCTTAAGGATCACCAAGATCAAGAATGATCTCCTATCTATTGGGGAAGTAGTTCCTGATAGGGAAATGACTATCACAACTCTTGGAGGACTGCCACCTGAATGGTATATATTCAGGACTATTCTTCTCAACAATAATGTCATCCCAGGATTTGAGGAATTGATCGCTAGATGTATTCAAGAAGAGACAAGGATGGAAGAGCAAGAAATGCCCGCACTTAAAGGTCATCCCTTTGCCTTTTCTTCTCATTCTAAAAGAAGAAACAATTATGGGGCTAAATCCAAAGGAAAGGCTGGACCGAAGCATGGAAGAAAAGGGCAATGTTACAATTGCAATAAAATGGGCCACTATGGGAGGGAGTGCCCTGATAAAAGGGACTCACCATGACGATGATCAAAATCACTCTCAAGGCAATCAAAGGAATGGCGGGTCCAATGGGAAAGGTAAACGAAATGCCAGAAATCAAGGAAGAGGACAACCCTTCAAGAAGGAAAGAAACTCCAGGTATGAATCTAATGTTGTTAATAACAAGCAAGATGAATATTGTCTACCAGCGGCCCTCTCTACCACTGCTCCCTTGGACACGCTGGGAAATTGGCCTATTCATAGTGGTGCCTCAAGGCACTTCATTGGCTTCAAAGAAGCTCTCTCTAATCTGATAGAGAAGGAGACCAACATGGAAATTGTCCTTGGGGAAAATGCAAAATATCCCATGAAAGGTGTAGGGAATGTCACTCTTCAATTGGATCAGGGTAATACAATCCATTTGCAAGCAGTTCTATATGTACCCTTAGTCAACAGGTTCAGCAAATTTGAACGAATAAGTTCAAAATTTGTCGAACTTCAAACGAATACGAACTTATTCGTTCAAGTTCGCCTAACTTTATGGCGAACTCGAACTTCAAGCCGGATTCGAATTTAAACGCAAATATAATCAATTAAGTTCGTTTCAAGTTCAATAAAAATCGTTTTGGTTTGATTTTAAAAATTTTGAAATGAATTATTGCTGGCTCGTTTTGATTTAGGTTTCATTGTTTGCGGACGTCGGGTTTTAGGTTTCAATGTTCATTATTTGCGGAGGGTTGCAGCGCGCGACCGACAACCACTAACCTCAAGTTTCAACCAAACGACCAGTCCAAACTCTGCGTGAGCAACATACAGACTATAGTCTATAGGTTCACATGTATCAACAGACTATTCCTCCAAACATCATAAATTTATTTGGCAATAGTTAACTTTAGAAATTTAATGCAATGGATAATAGACAGCAGACTTTACAAATACACAGTTTCATTCAAACTTGAATAGAAAGCGCAGATTGGAAGATGGAAGTTTGGAACCTGATATTTAGTTGACGGTCAACACTAGAGAGTACATAAGCAATTATTTAGCTCACCAGGATGATGTTGCAGCACTTGCTACGATACACGCTTCCCAGAATTTTGTTTCAGCGCCTAGCCCTCTAAATATGACTCTAAAGGTGATACACAGGCCCTCCAGTGAAGCTACAACCGCAGGGAATGAGGGAGAAATAGCTTATGACCTCCTCAAACTGACCTCCAGAACTCAAAATAAAACCTTGGGAGAACAGTCTCACGCTCAACACAAAAAATAGAACCAGCCTGTGGCTATTTGAAGCATGCCACCATCCAAATGTTCAGTCTTTTAATGACCCAGCTTTCATCCAACAAGAATGTCAACTCGTTCCTTCTAGAGAAATAAGGTCCAGCTATTAGAATTGGACTTAATGTACCCTTCATGCCTTCTCAATGCCCTCTTGAATTCCAACACTTCCCTGTGATCCATGGTTGTCCTCAAAACCAAGCCAAACTTCAAATAAAACCAGATTGTGTAGCATGAGACCAAAAAAAGGCCTCAATTCCAGAGAGATAATGAGGATTGCTACCAGAACAGAGCCCCTGCAAGAGAAGATCCTTCACAAAATTGCAGAATCCCATTCACAAAATACACAACAATAGACATACCTTAGGAAAGACAAACTTGGATATAAAATCTACTTGAAGCAGAGATGTGAGAACAATTTCCTGGAAAACCTTTTTAGATTTCCCCAAGGACTAGAAAAGCGGAAGAAAAAGGCAATGGCGAAACCACTTCTCAGAATTGAAATCAAACTGCCTGGATTCTAAACAAGCTGCCCTATTCCTGGGGAATTGCTTACATAATCATATATCTCCAGACCTGAGTGTCGACAAATACTTGTTTCAATGTTTCAAAATCAATCTAGACAAGCCGACCTAGTATAAACTATAAACAGTGAACACCATATTATTATACTTGACAATTTTAGAGTAAGAGAACATAAATATTACATACAGTAAATTGTAATACGACTCTCAGACTTTAGTTATAAGTTGTAGGCTGTAGGCTGTGATTTTTTTTTTTATGTTTCATTCTACAAAAAAAAATAAAACTAATAAAATTTAAATTCAAAAAAAATTGCAGACATTTCAAACTTCAAGCCTTCACCAGTTTTCAACAATCAAAGGTTCAGAACCTTCAAATTTCAATGGCACCCACAAAACCAACTGTTCTAGCTTGGAATTTTGTCGAAAAAGATGGTTATAATCTTTCATGTCAACTGTGTCGACATGATTTCACTTGCACTTTAACTAGAGCAGTGGATCACCTTCTCGGTATTAGCAATGGAAGTGGAGGTGGTGTTGAAGCCTGCACTAAGATCACTGATGAACAAAAAGCCACAGTGCAGAAAGACCATTCCAATTCAAAGATGCAAAAAGAGAAAAGGATAAATAAGAGGCAGCGAATTGAGAGGGAGATTGCCATGTCTTCCTCCAACACCATTAATTCAATCTCAAACATTGGTGGATCAAGTTCTACTCAAGCAAATATAGGTGGAACCAAAACATTAAATCAATTCTGGAAACCTGCTGAGAAACAAGAAGTTGATGATGTTGTTGCAAAATTCTTTTATGCATGTGCAATTCCCTTTAATGTGGCGAGGAGTCCATATTTTAAAAATTTAATTAAAAAGGCCATTGATTTTGGGAAGGGCTATGTTCCTCCTGGATCTGAAGCTTTAAGGACAACTTTGTTGAAGAAAACAAAAGACAGAGTGACAGGAAAGTTGGCTGAGATTAAAGAGTCTTGGAAGCTTACAGGATGCACAATTTTGAGTGATGGTTGGTCAGATTTGTGTCATTTCACATTGATCAATGTGCTTGTTTATAGTCCTCAAGGGGTACTTTTCTTGAAGGCAGTAAATGCAATGGATCGAGTGAAGACATCAGAATTTATTTTTGGAATTTTGGATGAAGTGATTCAAGAGGTTGGGGAGGAAAATGTTGTCCATGTTATTACAGATAATGCATCAAATTGTGTTGGTGCAGGGAAGCTGATTATGGAAAAGTATAATCAGATTTATTGGACCCCTTGTGCAGCTCACTGCTTGGATTTAATGTTGCATGACTTAGCCAAATTTCCTTCGGTCAATGAGACAATCCGAAGAGCCAAAACAATTGCAAACTTCATCATCAACCATCTTCTCAACAGACCAACTGGAGGTTCACATGTATCAACAGAATATTCCTCCAAACATCATAAATTTATTTGGCAATAGATAACTTCAGAAATTTAATGCAATGGATAATAGACAGCAGACTTTACAAATAGACAGTTTCATTCAAACTTGAATAGAAAGAGCAGATTGGAAGATGGGAGTTTGGAACCTGATATTTAGTTGACTGTCAACACTAGAGAGTACATAAGCAATTATTTAGCTCACCAGGATGATGATGCAGCACTTGCTGTGATACATGCTTCCCAGAATTTTGTTTCAGCACCTAGCCCTCTAAATATGACTCTAAATGTGATACACAGGCCCTCCAGTGAAGCTACAACAGCAAGGAATGAGGGAGAAATAGCTTATGACCTCCTCAATTTGACCTCCAGAACTCAAAATAAAACCTTGGGAGAACAATCTCACACTCAACACCAAAAATACAACCAGCCTGTGGCTATTTGAAGCATGCCACCATCCAAACGTTCAGTCTTTTAATGAAAATGTTGCCCAAGAAGAAATACGACCCAGCTTTCATCCAACAAGAATGTCAACTCGTTCCTTCTAGAGAAATAAGGTCCAGCTGTTAGAATTGGACTTAATGTACCCTTCATGCCTTCTCAATGCCCTCTTGAATTCCAACACTTCCCTGTGATCCATGGCTGACCTCAAGAGGCCAAGCCAAACTTCAAATAAAACCAGATTGTGTAGGATAAGACCAGAAAAAGGCCTCAATTCCAAAGAGATAACGAGGATTTGTGGAGAACTCAGATTAAAAACGCATGCTACCAGAACAGTCCCTGCAGGAGAAGATCCTTCACAAAATTGCAAAATCCCCTTCACAAAATACACAGCAACAGACATACCTCAGGAAAGACAAACTTGGATATAAAATCTACTTGAAGCAGAGATGGGAGAACAATTTCCTGGAAAACCTTTTTAAATTGCCCCAAGGACTAGAAAAGCGGAAGCAAAAGGCAATGGCGAAACCACTTCTCAGAATTGAAATCAAACAGACTGGATTCTAAACAAGCTGCCCTATTCCTGGGGAATTGCTTACATAATCATATATCTCCAGACCTGAGTGTCGACAAATACTTGTTTCAATGTTTCAAAATCAATCTAGACAAGCCGACCTAGCATAAACTATAAACAGTGAACACCATATTATTATACTTGAGTTTTTAGAGTAAGAGAACAAAAGTATTACATACAGTAAATTGTAATACGACTCTCAGACTTTAGTTATAAGTTGTACGCTGTAGGCTGTGATTTTTTTTTATGTTTCATTCTACAAAAAAAAAAAACTAATAAAATTTAAATTCAAAAAAAATCGCAGGCATTTCAAACTTCAAGCCTTCACCAGTTTTCAACAATCAGTGGTTCAGAACCTTCAAATTTCAATGGCACCCCCAAAATCAACTGCTGTAGCTTGGAATTTTGTCAAAAAAGATGGTTATAATCTTTCATGTCAGTTGTGTGGACATGATTTCACTGGCACTTTAACTAGAGCAGTGGATCACCATTTCAGTATTAGCAATGGAAGTGGAGGCAGTGTTGAAGCCTGCACTAAGATCACTGATGAACAAAAAGCCACAGTGCAAAAAGACCACTCCAATTCAAAGGTGCAAAAGGAGAAAAGGGTAAATAAGAGGCAGCGAATTGAGAGGGAGATTGCCATGTCTTCCTCCAACACCATTAATTCAATCTCAAACATTGGTGGATCAAGTTCTACTCAATCAAAAACAGGTGGAACCAAAACATTAAATCAATTCTGGAAACCTGTTGAGAAACAAGAATTTGATGATGTTGTTGCAGAATTCTTTTATGCATGTGCAATTCCCTTTAATGTGGCGAGGAGTCCATATTTTTAAAATGTAATTAAAAAGGCCATTGATTTTGGGAAGGGCTATGTTCCTCCCGGATCTGAAGCTTTAAGGACAACTTTGCTAAAGAAAACAAAAGACAGAGTGACAGGAAAGTTGGTTGAGATTAAAGAGTCTTGGAAGCGTACAGGATGCACAATTTTGAGTGATGGTTGGTAAAATTTGTGTCATCGCCCATTGATCAATGTGCTTGTTTATAGTCCTCAAGGGGTGCTTTTCTTGAAGGCAGTAAATGCAATGGATCAAGTGAAGACATTAGAATTTATTTTTGGAATTTTGGATGAAGCGATTCAAGAGGTTGGGGAGGAAAATGTTGTCCATGTTATTACAGATAATGCATCAAATTGTGTTGGTGCAAGAAAGCTGATTATGGAAAAGTATAATCAGATTTATTGGACCCCTTGTGCAGCTCACTGCTTGGATTTAATGTTGCATGACTTAGCCAAATTTCCTTCAGTCAATGAGACAATCCGAAGAGCCAAAACAATTGCAAACTTCATCATCAACCATCGTCTCACTTTGAGCATATACAGGAATAATGCATCAAAAGAGTTGTTGAGGCCCTGTGATACAAGGTTTGCCACTTTTTATATTACTCTGAAAAGAGTTGTTGAAGAAAAAGCGAGCCTAATAGTTGCTTTTTGCAACACTAAGTAGGAGAGATCTACCCTTTCAAAAGAAACTAAGGGGAAAAATGTTGAACAAATAGTGCTCAATAATGGCTTGTTGAAGAAAAAGCGAGCCTAACAGTTGTTTTTTGCAACACTGAGTGGGAGAGATCTACCCTTTCAAAAGAAACTAAGGGGAAAAATGTTGAACAAATAGTGCTCAATAATGGCTTTTGGGAAAATGCAAACAAGGTTTTAAAAATTTGTGGCCCAATTGTTAATGTGCTTTGCATGGTTGATGGTGACAAACCTTGTATTGGTTTTGTTCATGAAAGCATTGATCGTTGCAAAGAGACCATTGCAACTGCTTTCAATAATGTGGAAGTTGATTACCAGGAGATATGGGATTTAATTGATCAAAGATGGAAGATGATGCATAGTCCATTACATGCAGCAGCATGCTATTTGGACCCTAGATTGTTTGGGTTACCAAGACATAGGGATGAAAAAATCATGAATGGACTTATCCAGGCTATTGAGAAGCTAAATCCAGATCCAGAAATTGCAAGTTTGATCAGAAGTCAGTTAAGGGAATACAGGTTACAAGAAGGGTTATTTGGAACACAATTAGCAAAGTATGATAGGAGCATAAGTGATCCAGTAGTATGGTAGGAATTTTATGGTTTAGGGGCACTAGAAATGCAAAATTTTGCAATTCGTATCTTAAGCCAGGGATCAAGTGCATCAGCATGTGAAAGGAATTGGAGTTCCTTCGACCACATTCATTCCAAGAAAAGAAATAGATTTTTATCTGGAAGATTAGAAGATCTTGTTTATGTTCGTAGTAACTTGCAGTTGGCATTGAAAAATGTGGCTAAAGAGTCATCTAATTCCTCTACTCCGTGGATCAATCCTGTTCCAAATGCATCAATGGATGAAGTTGATCAATTGATGCATTTGGAACAGGATCAATCCACAGAGTAGAGGAATTGGATGATTCTTTAGCCACATTCTTCAATGCCAACTGCAAGTTACTACGAACATAAACAAGATCTTCTAATCTTCCAGATAACAATCTATTTCTTTTCTTGGAATGAATGTGGTCAAAGGAACTCCAATTCCTTTCACATGTTGATGCACTTGATTCCTAGCTTAAGATACGAATTGCAAAATTTTGCAATTTTGGTGCCCCTGAACCATAAAATTCCCACCATACTACTGGATCACTTCTGCTCCTATAATACTTTGTTGATTGTGTTCCAAATAACCCTTCTTCTAACCTGTATGCCCTCAACTGACTTCTGATCAAACCTACAATTTTTGGATCTAGATTTAGCTTCTCAATAGCCTGGATAAGTCCATTCATGATTTCTCCATCCCTATGTCTTGGTAACCCAAACAATCTAGGGTCCAAATAGCATGTTGCTGCATGAAATGGACTATGCATCATCTTCCAACTTTGATCAATTAAATCCCATATCTCCTGGTAATCAGCTTCCACATTATTAAAAGTAGTTGCAATGGTCTCTTTGCAACAATCAATGCTTTCATAAACAAAACCCATACAAGGTTTGTCACCATCAACCATGCGGAGCACATTAACAAATGGGCCACAAATTTTTAAAACCTTGTTTGCATTTTCCCAAAAGCCATTATTGAGCACTATTTGTTCAACATCTTTCCCCTTAGTTTCATTTGGAAGGGTAGATCTCTCCCACTCAGTGTTGCAAAAAACAACTCTTAGGCTCGTTTTTTCCTGAACAACTCTTTTCATAGTTATATAAAAAGTGGCAAACCTTGTATCACAAGGCCTCAACAATTCTTTTGATGCATTTTTCCACTATAAGCTCAAAGTGAGACGATGGTTGATGATGAAATTTGCAATTGTTTTGGCTCTTCGAATTGTCTCATTGACCCAAGGAAATTTGGCTAAGTCATGAAACATTAAATCCAAGCAATGAACTGCACAAGGGGTCCAATAAATCTGATTATACGCTTCCATAATCAGCTTCCCTGCACCAACACAATTTGATGCATTATCTGTAATAACATGGACAACATTTTCCTCCCCAACCTCTTGAATCGCTTCATCCAAAATTCCAAAAATAAATTCTGATGTCTTCACTCAATCCATTGCATTCACTGCCTTCAAGAAAAGTACCCCTTGAGGACTATAAACAAACACATTGATCAATGGGCAATGACACAAATCTGACCAACCATCACTCAAAATTGTGCATCCTGTAAGCTTCCAAGACTCTTTAATCTCAGCCAACTTTCCTATCACTCTACCTTTTGTTTTCTTTAGCAAAGTCGTCCTTAAAGCTTCAGATCCGAGATGAACATAGCCCTTCCCAAAATCAATGGCATTTTTAGTTACATTTTTAAAATATGGACTCCTTGCCACATTAAAGGGAATTGCACATGCATAAAAGAATTCTGCAACAGCATCATCAACTTCTTGTTTCTCAACAAGCTTCCAGAATTGATTTAATGTTTTGGTTCCACCTGTTTTTGCTTGAGTAGAACTTGATCCACCAATGTTTGAGATTGAATTAATGGTGTTGGAGGAAGACATGGCAATCTCCCTCTCAATTCACTGCCTCTTATTTACCCTTTTCTCCTTTTGCGTCTTTGAATTGGAATGGTCTTTCGCATTGTGGCTTTTTGTTCATCAGTGATCTTAGTGCAGGCTTCAACACCACCTCCACTTCCATTGCTAATACCAAGAAGGTGATCCACTACTCTAGTTAAAGTGCTAGTGAAATCATGTCCACACAGCTAACATGAAAGATTATAACCATCTTTTTTTACAAAATTCCAAGCTATAACAGTTGATTTTGGGGGTGCCATTGAAATTTGAAAGTTCTGAACCTCTGATTGTTGAAAACTGGTGAAGGCTTGAAGTTTGAAATGTCTGCGATTTTTTTTAAATTTAAATTTTATTAGTTTTTTTTTTTTGTAGAATGAAACATAAAAAAAAAAAAAAATCACAGCCTACAGCGTACAACTTATAACTAAAGTCTGAGAGTCTTATTACAATTTACTGTATGTAATACTTCTGTTCTCTTACTCTAAAATTGTCAAGTATAATAATATGGCATTCACTATTTATAGTTTATACTAGGTCGTCTTGTCTAGATTGATTTTGAAACATTGAAACAAGTATTTGTCCACACTCAGGTCTGGAGATATATGATTATGTAAGCAATTCCCTAGGAATAGGGCAACTTGTTTAGAATCCAAGCTGTTTGATTTCAATTCTGAGAAGTGGTTTCACCATTGTCTCTTACTTCCGCTTTTCTAGTCCTTGTGGCAATTTAAGAAGGTTTTCCAGGAAATTGTTCTCACATCTCTGCTTCAAGTAGATTTTATATCTAAGTCTGTCTTTCCTGAGGTATGTCTGTTGTTGTGTATTTTGTGAAGGGGGTTCTGCAATTTTGTGAAGGATCTTCTCTTGCAGGGACTCTGTTCTAGTAGCATGCTTTTTAAATCTGAGTGCTCAGCGAATCCTCATTATCTCTCTGGAATTGAGGCTTTTTTTTGGTCTTATCCTACACAAACTGGTTTTATTTGAAGTTTGGCTTGGCCTTTTGAGGACAGCCATGGATCACAGGGAAGTGTTGGAATTCAAGAGGGCATTGAGAAGGCATGAAGTCCAATTCTAACAGTTGGACCTTATTTCTCTAGAAGGAACGAGTTGACATTCTTGTTGGATGAAAGTTGGGTCGTCTTTGTTCCTGGGCAGCGTTTTCATTAAAAGACTAAACGTTTGGATGGTGGCTTGCTTCAAATAGCCACGGGCTAGTCGTATTTTTGGTGTTGAGCATGAGACTGTTCTCCCAAGGTTTTATTCTGAGTTCTGGAGGTCAGATTGAGGAGGTCATAAGCTATTTCTCCCTCATTCCTTGTTGTTGTAGCTTCACTAGCGGGCCTGTGTATCACCTTTAGAGTCATATTCGGAGGGCTAGGTGCTGAAACAAAATCCTAGGAAGTGTGTATCACAACAAGTGCTACAACATCATCCTGGTGAGCTAAATAATTGCATATGTACTCTCTAGCGTTGACAGTCAACTAAATATCAAGTTCCAAACTTCCCTCTTCCAATCTGCTCTGTCTATTCAAGTTTGAATGAAATTGTCTATTTGTAAAGGTTGTTGTCTGTTATCCATTGCATTAAATTTCTGAAGTTAACTATTGCCAAATAAATTTATGATGTTTGGAGGAACAGTCCGTTGATACATGTGAAGGAATTAAAAACAATGTACAGTGTGGCCAACTTATGAAAACATCACCTACAGCAAAGTATAACCGAACCTGTAGACTGTAGTCTGTATGTTGCTCACGCGGAGTTCGGACTGGTCGTTCGGTTGAAACTTGAGGTCAGTGGTCGTCGGTCGCAGGTTGCAGCGTCGCTTGGTGGTAGACTAGTAGGTATAACCCTCCGTAGACAATGAACATTGAAACCTAAAACCCGGCGTCCGCAAACAATGAAACCTAAAGCAAAACGGGCCCGCAATAATTCATTTCGAAATTTTTTTAAATCGAACCAAAACGATTTGTATCGAACCTGAAACGAACTTAATTGATTATATTCGCGTTTAAATTCGAATTCGGCTTGAAGTTCAAGTTCGCCATAAAGTTCAGCGAATTTCGAACTTATTCATTCAAATTCGCCGAACCTGGTGACTAAGGTCGTATATGTGCAAAACCGATGCCCTCATCTAGCATTGGGTTCCAAGACTCCCGAAAAGATGTTCACTGGTAAGAAACCTGACGTATCTCATTTTAGAATTTTTGGAAGTCCGGTATATTTTCATGTGCCGAAGGAGAAGAGGAATAAATTGGGTGCATCTGGAAAGAAAGGAATCTTCGTGGGCTATAGCGAAAACTCTAAGGGCTATAGAATCTATGTGGTTGGTCAAAAGGGAAATCGATATTAGCCATGATGTCACCTTTGACGAAGATATGGCTCTCAGCAAAGTTGACAATCTTCCTACTCAAAGGGGATCTAAAGACGCTGACACCAAGGAACCAAAGGAAAAGGAAGATGAAATGATGCCCGATGTGGAAGAACTTATGGATCCTATTGATCCCCCTCCACAAGAGCCTTCCCCTTTTAGGAGGAGACCTTCATGGCTAAGGGGGACATTTGATGATGCTGAAGGGCACATTGCACCCAGGGGAACCTTCGAAGAAAGTAAGAAGCTGACCAGGTATCAAGGATACTTGACCATCATGAACACGATCATCCAAAATGAGCCTTCGTCATTCGCAGAAGCTGTCAAGCATCAAGTATGGAAGGATGCTATGACTGAGGAATATGAGTCCATCATGAAAAACGATGTCTGGGATGGGGTCCCCAGACCCCAAGACAAAGCAGTTGTCACTTTGAAACAGCTTAATAAGATAAAGCATGCAATTGATGGAAGTGCGAAGAAGTATAAGGCTCATTTTGTCACTCATGGCTTCTCTCAGAAGGAAGGTATAGACTATGATGAGATATTTTCTCCTGTTCCCCAATATACCACCATCCACTCAATCATAGCCCTTGATGCTTCGCAAGGATGGAACCTAGACCAAATGGATGTCAAGATTGTGTTCTTGCATGGTTCGATCAAAGAGGAGGCCTATGTGGAGCAACCAGAAGGATTTGAGATTCATGATCAAGAATCTCACCTGTGCAGATTGAAGAAAGCCCTCTATGGGCTAAAGCAGGCACCCCGAGCATGGTATGAGAGGATCAATAGCTACCTGATGAAGTTGGGATTCACTGGGAGTGAAGCCGACCCTAACCTTTACTTTAAGGTTGAAGATGACAAACCTCTCATACTGGTGTTGTACATTGACGACCTCTTTCTAACAAGTGCAGACCCTCTCATTCTCAAATGTAAGAGGGAGTTGGCTTCCGAGTTCGAGATGAAAGACCTAGGACTAATGCACTATTTCCTAAGACTAGAAGTTTGGCAGAAACCAGGGGAGATTTTCCTATCTCTAGGAAAATACGTGGTGAAAATATTGGAGAGATTCAATATGGTGGACTACAAGCCCATGACTAACCCAATGGAGCTTGACTTCAAGAAGTTAAGCGGTAGTGCTGCCAGACCTATTTTACGAAATGCTACCGAGTATCATCAACTCGTCGGAGCATTGATGTTCTTGGTGAACTCCCATCCGGATATATGCTTTGCAGTCAACATTTTGAGTCAACATATGGTTGAGCCTCACCACACACATTTGATTGGTGCCAAGAATCTGTTGAGATATCTTCGTGGCACAATCACTCATGGGTTGAGATACATTGTCAAAGATGTGAGACTACTTGGATATACTGATGTTGATTGGGCAGGCAGTGTGGTGGACAGAAAGAGCACTTTCGGGTGTTGTTTCTCTTTGGGATCTGCCTCGATATCCTAGATGAGCAGGAAGCAGAAGTCGGTGGCTGTGAGCACCGCCAAGGTAGAGTACATTGCTAGTATGGCCTCCTGTGAGGCGGTCTGGTTGTGAAATCTCTTCAGTGGGCTGTTTGGATTTACATCAGATACCACCGTGATCGTGTGTGACAACCAGAGCAGGATTTGTTTATTAGAGAATCTCGTATTTCATGATAACTCCAAGCATATCGATAGCAGGTACCACTATATTCGGGATATGGTGTAGCAGGGAGAAATAAGGCTCCAACATATCGGTACAGATGAACAGGTCGCCAACATTTTGACGAAGCCCCTGGGAAAGGTCAAATTATTGACTTTCCAAAAACAGCTTGGTGTCGTTCAGAAACCCTCTTATGAGGGTCGAGTATGATGTATTGAGCTTTGGGAGCTCCAGGAGGGCGCGGGGTACTTCTTCGAGCGACATGCAACCACAGGGCAACTCACCATCCCTTGGTGGTGCACCATGTACAGGGCAAGGTTGCACAAAACGGGAAAACTGGTACGAGTTTCCGAAACGGGCACAAGTACGAAATATGACCCCCCCAAATTTTGGAAACTAGGAAATGCGAATATATATATATATAATATATGATATATATTTAGGACATTTAAGAAATATGTGCAATCATAAAGCATATATGACACATTTCTATTTATTACATTATGATAAATTGTCAATTGTCAATGCATAAACTATAAGTCTCTAAATTTACATCACATTTACTCATGAATGGTCACATAATGAAAATAGAAATATCCAAAATCAGCCACGAGAAATTTCTAATTTCTTGTCTCGTGCTTGATTAGGAGTCTCCTCCTACATAGTCGAACAACCTTAGCGCTCTTGATTAAATACAAGTTTCATACCCTAGTACCCTACATGCTCTTGATTATTGGGAGTCTCCCCTACATAGAGGGCTTGGTTCTCTTGATTAAATACAAGTTCCATACCCTAGTATATAATAAAATCCAATGGAAACATTACAATCCCCCCAATCCTGAAATCCTGGAAAATAGGTAAGTCTGCTGGATTTTGAGTGAGATCTAAAATTCTACTTTCTCCATATGAAATCTAATGAGGGCAAAACCACTCTAAAACATCCTGAGTCATTTCATGGTAATGTTAAAAATTTAAGTAAAAGGATGAAAATGAAAAATAAAGGAGAATATCACTTTTACTTTAAGAATTTAACATTACCACGAACTGCATATGCCTCAAACTTCCTGATGAACTACATATCAACACTAGGGCAAAAGTTCACTTTTATAACTTTAGACAGGCATCTAGAAGCAATTAGAAGGCATTGTAAAAACCTAATTAAAAATTAGAAGACAAATTAATAAAAAAAAATAATTAAAAAAAATTCAAGTTGCATGTGGAAACGGTGTTGTGTGGCCCAAAAACACGTTTCCGGCTGTACTGGCCACGTTTCCACCTCGAGAAACGTGCCAGTATGGCCAGAAATGCGTTTTTGGGCCATACTGTACGCGTTTCAGCGTTTCGTTTCCGTTTCCGTACGGAAACTCCTCCCCTGCCAACGTTTCCTGCAACTTAGGTACAGGGTGAAAGGTTCAACCTTCCCCTGTGACACCCTGTGGCGACTGTAGGATAGGATGATTAGTTCTATGGGCGAGGATGATTAGTTCTCGTGGCGATGTGGAATAGGATGATTAGTTCTCTTGTGGGCCAGGATGGTTAGTTCTCCGTGGCGACTGTGGAACAGGATGATTAGTTCTCCTGTGCGACAAGATGATTAGTTCTCTGTGGCAATTGTGGAACAGGATGATTAGTCCTCCTGTGGGCCAGGATGATTAGTTCTCATGTGGTGACTATTGGACAGGATGATTCGTTCTCCTATGAACAGGATGATTAGTTCTCCTGTTGAGGCATCCTACCCAGACAATGTGGGACTCTTGGGAAGTACTTCTCATCTGATCAATGAGTAGGGAAATGGGGTTAGGGACCATTAGTAGTATTATCGATGGACGCATCGTTGTATCTACTGTACTCCCTATGCTAGGATGGCCTCCATTGATCTGGGATCAATGATACCGATCTGGGATCAGTGAGAGTGGTATGACACACTCTGAAACTGACTTCGGGTCAGTGGAGGATGGTACGATACATCCTCGATCATTTCTTCTTCTTCATAATTCGAGCAGTGCAGGGCAGTGCATTTGATGGCTGGGATACTAGCGACGATCAGACGGATTGCAAATGGAGTTCTCCCTAGTTGAGAGGGAGTGTTAATATTGGCAACTAGGGCCAAACTCCATGTGGGTCACCTCATTTATGGCAGCTGATATTTTTCCTAGATTCCTCTTGTTGAGAGGTGTAGGATTGATCTAAAGACAATCCGATTCCGACAAGTATTTATGGAGATATGAATTTATCTGTATTTACTTGACAAATTGTCAAGGTCGGCCAGCAGTTAAATGTGTGGCACACATGCCCAGTGAATCATATAAATACAAGAGAGGTTGATTCATTTTCTCATCATCTCATCTCACTCATTCTTCTCTCTCTCTTTAGCTTTGGGTTATACAAGGAGCAACTCACACGTGGGAAGGAGGAGGACGCATTAGGGCAAGGAGGGCATTGATACGAGGACGCAAAAGCTACTGAAGGTTTCTTTGACCTGCGTTGACCAAGCGTTGACTCATCAAGGGTGCGGTTTTGGTGTGGTTGCCTCTCCTAGGCAGGCTACAGATTTTGGCACAAAAATCAAGGCAATCCGTCCACAGGTTTGACCAGTGTTGACTACCCTAGTTTTGGGCAGCAGGTTGACTTCAGTCAATAGCAGTTTGACTATGTTTTTAGGGTTGTTCAAGCGATGTTTCTTCAGGCTGTTCGAGGGCTAGTTGACCAGAAATTGACCAAGCATATTGGAGGTCAATTTCAACTCGTTTGACCAAGTTTGACTTTGTTGATCTAGGGTTTGCTACTGCTGATATAAGATTACAGAATTCTAATTTTGTACTATTTCTCTCTGCTGAACTATTGAAGATAAAAGAAGATTTGATCAAAGGGTTTCCCCGCATTGGGGTTTGTCCCTGGCTAGCCACCACATCTTGTTTGTCTTGGCTTGTTTTCTGTTGATCGTTTAATGTTCTATCTGCACTTTACTTAATGTATATGTGATCGCTAATCTGTGGCTAATAAGAAGAAAAGAAGTAAACTGCTCTAAGCATAGAACATACCATAACTAACAAATATGCACCTAGATCCCTGGTTTGATGATTAGCAAGTAACCCTGAAGGTACCTAGAGTAGCTGAAAGCTTGGGTCCATCTTTGTCCCACCCTGATAGATTACCCTGTTCAGGTATCTACTCTGCAGCACTCAGTGTCCTAGAACTCTTCGCATTTTTGAGATCTTCCATGTACCTCTATATATATGTAATTATGAATACCTCCCTAGTTAAGGAGTGTTGAAGAATGTAACTAGTGTAGGTATTCATAATTGTATTTGATGCATGATGTAATATATTTGTCAAAAGAAAGAAAAAGAAATTTTATTATTAAAGAAATTGACTTATTAAAGCATGGGTTTTATGCTTAGTTCAATTGTCTTTAGGTCAAAGTCTCCATTGAATACTTCTAGGGTTTATGTCAAGTGTCCTTGTCCATGTCATAATGTACAAGACCCTTCTTGGGCTTAATTTGTCAAGAAAGAAATTTATTTTATTGTAAAATAGGTCAATTAGGCCTCCTCCACCAAATCAACATCAAGAAAGGACAAGTTGGCTTCAACAAGGGAATTCAACCTCACAAACTCAATATATATTGGAGCAACTCGAATCATTTGGAAGCACATCTCTCACAAGTTCGAATTGCAGTAGTCGGAAGCAGAAAAAGTGTGAAGTTCAAGAAGAAAGCTGGAATAGAATTTTTGGGTCTCTCTCTCTCTCTCATGTGCAACAAAATTCTGAAGCAGCATCGAAGTTGTGAAGCTGCATCAAGGTCGAAGTTGTGAAATTGCATCAAGGTCAAAGCTGTGAAGCTGCTAGGCTGAAGCTACTGAAGTTGCTAGATAGAAACTGCAGTCCTAAAGTTGGGTCAAAGTTCTAAAGCTAGGGGTTAAAATTTTGGGTTGAAGCTGCATTTGAGAAGCTAGGACTTGGTAATTTTGGAAGAGATCAGCTATCAGAAGGAAGAGTTGACTTGGTGGAGGAAGGTATTTTGGTCTAGGGTCTTATTTTATCACAATTTGAATCTATTGAAGGAAGAGTTATGACTAGGTTTTCCCCTATAAAGGGGTTTTAGCACTGGATGAGTGCCTACATCTGGTGTCCTTGATCTTCACATATTTACTTTGATGATTGCTTGATGAGAAGAAGATAAAAGGACATAAAGAAGTTAATAAGAACATAAGAATATCACAAGTAATTATCAATATAAGAAAATCTTTCTGCCCTTTCGATTTTCTAACAGAGAACATCTTCCTTAGTAAAAGGAAGTGTTAAATATTATAGCTTAGATAGGTGTTCTAACCTTGAGAGGTGTCATTGAGGTTAGGATCACACAGGAATCAATTATCTCCAAGCCAATGCAAATTTTCCTAAGTTTTTCTTAGAGAAAATATCTTAATTAAGTCAATTAGTGATTTTAAAATATTTCCTATGTTAAAACTTAGGGAAAGTGGATAATTAATTAACATTATTTGGGATAAGATCGATTTACCTGTAGAACTTGTGGAAAGTTTCTAAGATAATCTTAGCCATCGATTGGATCAAGTGAACTTCTAGTCATGGCCATTCATTTGTGAATGAGAGATTACAAAGGGATTCGATGGGCAGCATTGGAGACACATCAAGTGCGTGATTTTCAGAGAAACACCAAAATGGTTTCAGTAGCAGTGATTGGGAAAATATTTTCAGGAGGTTTTTGCAATCAATTATTTTCTACAAAAGGTTGAGCTTCAGGAGGAGGTCGAGTTGCTCAGTAAATTTGTAAGAGAAAAGGTAGAGATTATTTCAGGGAGGCAGTGCGAGTATTCCAGAAGCCAACACAAG
This sequence comes from Pinus taeda, assembly GCA_000404065.3. Lineage (NCBI taxonomy): Eukaryota > Viridiplantae > Streptophyta > Pinopsida > Pinales > Pinaceae > Pinus > Pinus taeda. The sequence continues at coordinate 95,280 of APFE030208148.1, forward strand.
TTTGTTGGAGGTCATTTGAGTTTTCCAAGAGGAAGATCGAGTTTCTCAAGAGCAGTGCAAATTTGCCAGGAGACTGTGTGAATTTCCAGGAAGAGCTAGTGTGAATTGCCAAAGTGCCTGTGCAAGTTGTTGGAGGCAGTACGAATTGCAAAAGAGGAAGTTGTGGGGTTTTTTCAAGTTGTTTTGATTAACAAAAAAGAAGATAAAATATCGTCGGAGCTTTGCCAGTGTCAGGCAAGCAATTCTAATTTCTCAATCTTAGTTTTTGCTGAAGATAATAATATAAACCCTTAACTCAAAACTAGTCCCCCCAGATTGGGCTTTTTCCAAGGGCATTTGTTCAAAAATACTTGTGCCAATTGTGTGATTGGATTCTCGTGCAATTTATTTTGTGAATGGTGTTGTTCATGTTATTATTCATTACTTCTAGCAGAAGAAGTAATTTTTCATGAATAAGTAATAGGAAATAATTAGTTGGGTTAATAGCACCTTCTGAGTAGCCAAAAATTTCACATAATGCAAAAGAAAAATGAATATATGTTCCTCAAATTATAAATATAACTTGAAAGGGGTCCTTGTGCATTTTCATCAAAAAGGTGTCTTTTATATTATATTTATCCTTTTATATCATATAATTGTTTGTCTTTATTTTTATTATATATGTACATTATTATTATATTACCCATCCCTATATTTATTCATATATATAACAACCACTCTTCATTAAAATAATATATTTTCCAAGTCAATTGGAAGGGGACGCTCTCCAAGAGGCTCCTTGCTCAAGAAAAATATAAAATAACCTCCACAAGAAGTACACCCTTGATCCTTTTGCATAATGGAGATTTTGGGACCACACTGACCCATCAATATAAAGTAATCTCGACAATAGGTGTGCCCTAAAAATATGTGCAAGAAGATGGTAATGACACCATATCAACCAGTAAATAATATATATATATATATATAAAATAAACCATGGCAGTTGTGCCATTGAGAAGTGTGCCAAAATAGTTAGGTCTCTTGTGTCTAGGACTACTAAATCAATATAATAATCCTTGATAATAATGCCCTAAGGAATGTGCCAATAATATTTGTTATCTTCCTCAATAAATGTGCCAAAAATACCTTAAGAAACCAACCACACACCAAAATTACAAATAGTAGTTAGAGCACTTTCTCTCATACAATAACCAATTCGTCCCTCAAGAATTACCAAACAGATGTGTGCAAGAAGGTCCACTTTGGTTGTTATAACAACCTCCAAGAGAGGGGCAACATAGGAGCATGTGCAAATGCTTGGATCCACATCCAAACACCATCAATCTCTTCAAACCATGAGCCATAAGTGGGATGGCACAGTAGAATGTGCATCAAGGGGATGCTCTCCTTTGCAAAACCTATCAAATAATTGCTAGAACCATGGGCACAAGAGGAGCATGATCTAGCAAATCAAATCCTTATCATCCAAAGTATAGTCATCCATCCTCAAAGCATGCACAAAAAGGATGAATGCATTATCCCAAGCATCACAAATCAATGAAGCAATAATCCAAGTGACACCTCAAGAAACAATACCATCAAACAACAAAACTAATTCACCACATAAAGGATGAATAATACTTAGGGAAACCCTTAGTTGATGGCTATCCCTCTCCTTAGATGTGTGAAGGGTCAATCAAATGTGTGAGCTATGCTATGAAAGACCCTCAAACACCAAATATGCTAGATGCAAGCCTACAAATAAGAGATGATGATGTGAACAAGGTGATAATCCATAAAAAGTATCCATCAAATCAACAACATAGAGCATGGATACTCCTACTGCAAGTTGCATGACAGGATCTTCAATCCAAAATAATCCTCACAGTATATGAGCGGTAACAGGTTTTCCAGTTTTCAGTCCTTGATTGGACAATATCAAGAATCAGTACCAACTTTGATGTTTATTTGGCATCCATTACATCATATATATCAGTATTTTTTCCATATTTATGTTCCTGTGTGCTTATTTGATGTTGCCGTTGGTTTAGATTTTAATAATACTGAAAAAAATGGAAATTATTTTGTTTTTAATGCTTATCATGGTTTGTTGATTTCTTCACTTTTGTTTCTAATGTCCCAATGTCTGGACTTTCAACAATTTTTTGCCAATTCTGATTTTTCATTAATAGTATATATTATATTCCAGTAACCGAACATGTGAGGCCATCAACACGACCACTAAGATAAGCAAGGATGAGAAACGTAATTTTTTCTTGAATATCATTGTAATTGTCATCAAAAGCCTGCACTTTTATGAAATGTGAGCACCTTTAGGCTAACCTTCATGCACACAATATTTTTCCTGGATTGTGCATTGAGAAAGATAATTGCCACTGAAAGTGAATTCCGAAGTGCAATCAAGCGTACACTGTTTACACATTGCACCACATGGAAATAGAGAAACAAGAAAAGCTGAAGGAGAAGAAAGGTAGTTAAAGATGGTCACACCTGAAATCCCAATGGTATAAGGTCCGTCTCTGATGCATTTACAACTGATCTGTAATGAGTATTTACCAAATATTATGACCAATTTAGACAGAAACAGAAAAGTATTTATTTCACCTATCGAAAGAAAAAGAGGTATATTTAACAGAAGCACATAAAAGATTTAGACTGGCGTACATCTACCTTAACATTTCTAGAATGCTCGGCCAACTATGATACAGTTTCTCACCATGCCTCTGAAATAACAAAGCAATTAAGTACAAATCACATAATGATAATTCATGAAACTTGAACCTTCTAAATTATAAGATACATAAACATTTCCAAAAAAACTTACCTCTAGAACATGCAATAAAATTTTCAGTGCACAAGCACGAACTTCGGCATTTTGACTCTTACTGTACAATGTTCTTAAAGGTGAAATAACAGCATACTCAAAGCTCCCCGATTGTAAACTCAACCCGTTTTCACCACTAGAAGACATATAGTCCCTTACTGTGTCAGTTAATTCAGCATCTAAAGTATTATTGTCACTTTCTGTTCCGTGTTCACCTTTTGAGGCCACAGATGACACCATTGAAGATTCCTTCTTAAATTTATCACATCCTAGGACAGCACAGATTGCCCGATCTAATGCATCCAGTGCCATATTCCGTACTTGTGAACTACCATGTTCTGCCAGCTACAGAATCCAGGGAAAAATTAGTATGCAGTATATGTAATAAAACTGACAGAACATAATAAAGTTAGAACTACCAAAGTGACCTCACCTCGAGAAGATGAGTAATAACCTGTTCCCAAATTAGCTCCACTCCTGATAACCAAAACACTATAATGATAAACCAATCCAGCTCAAAGTGACCAATATCTAGAAGATGTTATGTCCATTGTTAATGAAAATCCAGAACATGCCTCGAATGTTACAGCTAGGGACAAGTGCAATCCAAGAGAGACTTCAAAAATTTAATAAATGCATAGCACTAATTATTGTGACAATGAACAACTGGACACTAGTTATGCTTTAACCCATAAGATGTAGACCAGTTGGTTTGAGTGTGGTTTAGTCCCCACCGTTGGAAAATTTAACTAGTTTTGGTCTTCATAATTGTCATTGTATTCATGTCAATATGTATATATTATGTTACAAGAAAAAGAAGAAAGAAAAATATTATTTTTAAGCATGGGTTTCATGCTTCATTTTATTGGTCATCCAGGACAAGCATGCTTTCATGCTCCCAAGGTTTGTCATGTCAAAAGAATAATTTTCTTGAGTCAAGGGAGTCCTTGTCAATTCTATAAGGCCCTATTGGGCAAGATGTAACATGTAAAAGATATTATTTTGAGTCTAGAAAGTCCTTATGAACCTCCAAGCACAAGGCGGCCCTGCCAGTGACAAATCGGCCTAGAAGAGACTTTTCAGCCTCCACAGATTGGTATATATACAAGCAGCTTCGACCTCATTTACCACCAATTCGATCACACAAGAAAGTTCGATCTGAAGCTAGGAACAAGAAGAAATCTAGAGTGAGGAAGCAAGAAGACAAGGAAACCATAGCGAAGGAAACAGCCAAAATTTTGGAATTTTTTTGCTCACAGGTGTGAAGTGAATTAGGGTTTTTGTGCTGCTGCAGGGCCGAAGAGTTGTAAGTTGAATCACAGATCCAAGTTACAGGGCCGAGAGTTGAATAAGGGCTGATTTGAAGAACGTTGACTCTCATTGACTTTGGAGACATTAACTTGCTTGAATAAGGACTTCTTGAAGTTTTGATACGTGCCAGAAAGAAGATTTTCCGTTGTTCCAAGGGACCGAAGTTGCAGATATGAAGTAGAAGGCCGAAATTCTGAAGTGAAGCAGATTTGAAGTGGTTTGACCTAGGGTTTTGAGTCTTGGTTTTCTCATTTGAAACAGATTCTATAAGAAGAGGAGATTCTTTTTGGGTTTTCCCCTTGGAGGGTTTTTGCCTTTGCTTCGAGCCTACTTCCTATGTCTATTGTCTTTATTGTTTCTGCCCTTGATAATTATTTGATGAAAAGATCTAATAAAGAAACATAAAAAGATAACTAAAGTTCACAAGCAATTATTAAAGTTAAGGAGAATTGAATTAATAGTTGCTCTACTACATTCTCCAACATGGTATCAAAGCTAAGGTGAACAAAGAAAAGGCAACTGGAAAGTCATCTTGTTGACATAAGAATGGATTGCTTGTCAAGGGGAACCATTTGCAAAAGGACACAAGGAAAGAAGAAGAAGATGTATTGACCCAGAAGGAAGGTTACATCAAACTTTCATTAAATATCTCATCATCTCAAGAAGGATCAAGTTCTCATTGAAGGAAGGAAGGAAAAGCTCTTGTTGAAGACTCTCTAGTGCATAATCTTGAAGAAAAGGAAGCATCAAAGAATCTCAAAGTTGTTTGAAGACACTGTTGTTGAAGGGACCCTAGAAGTCATAAATCTAGGACATCTTTGAAATCTCCTTGAAGATCCTGAAAGTATCAAGATAGTTGGAGACATCATCAAGAAGGAGGACTCTTGGTTGACAAGTATCATATTGTCTTCTCTATCTCAATCTACAAATCATATGGCTACATTTTGCAAGGAGAGCAACAAGCTCATTGGATCAGCAAACTTCCTAGCATGGAAGAAGAGGATTGACATGGCACTCACAGAAAATGAGGTCATTTAATATGTCCTTGGTGAAGTGGTTGTACCAAACAAAGAGAAGACTCAAGAATTAGCAAAATACAAGAAGGGAGAAGTAAGAGCACAATGAATCATTGTTGAATTCATTTAGGATCATCTTGTTCCTTTTGTTACCGATTTAAAAACATCCAAGGATATGTATAATACTATAATAAGTTGGTAAAGTTGTACTCTAAGTCACTTGACACGAGGATTCGGGATTCGTAGGATTCGGGATTCGTGGTGTCGGATTCGGACACGTTGACCCCCCGGAACAGGACACATAGGATTCGTTATATATTATTTTATTAAAAAAAAATTTAAAAAAAAAAATATATATATATATATTAAAAATTAGATATTTCTTACACAAATTTTAATTAATGATACAAATTTAAATACAAAGCATAGACGGTTACTTAGGCACTCCCTTATTATATACACCCATAATAAGAATTCAATGTATCATGTATCATAAATCATGCCTTTTCAAAACTTATTATATGCCATCTCATGCACTTATGAATGTGGATAACCATATGAACCTCACGGCCTTCACAAAGTGTTTATTCAACACATGCCATAAAAGAAACTTCGATGCATGTATGGACTCCGACCTTTTCAATGCAACATAAAACTTCAACTCTTTTTGTTTTAACACAACACCATATGTATGACCAGAACGACCAACGTACCAGATAAAAGCATTCAACAAGTATCATAAGGCGTCATACCAAATTCAACACTCCATTGCATAGACAATTACACCATTCAACCTTCAATTCAATGTAGCGTTCAACAAGAGTCAAGGGTACACAGTGAACACATACTTTAATGCACAGACCGCTTTCAAATTCATCACACGGACTATCAACTTGCCAAATGAGTCCTGGAAAACAGGACACAATGTCAAAAATCGTGACACGATTCTGAATTTCGTGACACGCTGGGGGATTCGACGTGTCATGGTTTTTGGACACGATTTTGCTGCGAATCGTGTCTGACACGACGGATTCAGATTCATGGACCCTCCAGAACGAATCTGGTTACTTAGGTTGTACTATATAAGTACATCAAGTCAAAAGATTTCCTTGAGAAATCCACTATATAGAATAAGGAAGTCAAACGATGAAGACATGGCCACTTATCTTATGAAGGTCTCACAAATAAGAGACCAATTGCAAGGACTTGCGGAAACTATTTACGAATATGAAATGACTATTTGTGTATTAAATGCTTTACCATCTGATTGGAGCAGTTTTGCAACTAGTATCTACTCAAAGAAGGATACTACTCATTTTGATGATTTATGGGCTCAATGTATCTTGGAAGAATCTAGGATAAAGGCAAAGGATGACATTGAATCAAATGGAAGGTCTTAAGCCTTTATTGCAAAGTCCAAGAAGAAGAAGAAATGGGACATTTGGAAAGTCCAGGGAAAAGCTAGATATGTCCAAGATTCAATGCTTTGGATGCAATGAGTATGGACACTTTAAGAGGGATTGTCCAAACAAGAAGAACAACAAAAGAAAGGAAAGAAGTGAAGCTCACATCGCTGAGGAAAAGGGATAACTTAAGAAGAAGAAGAAAGGAGAAGATACCAAGGATCTTTACTATTGCATAGCATACATTGTTGCATTCTCTAGAAGATTCTTAATTTTTGTAAAGCATGGCATCATAGATAGAAGCATGTGATAGTAGAGGAATTAGATTCTACATAATCAAGTTGCTTTGAAAAGTCATCTAACTGTCAAAGAATGAGAGGATTGGACAATATTGCATATTATAGTTCATCCAATCATTTTCTAAAATAATGTTAGAGGTAGTCATTTTTCTAAGATCCTATAAGAACCATCATTTTGGAAGGTTCTTGGATTGAGCATTATGATATGAATGATACATACTCCATCAAGTATGGAAATAATAGTCTTGAAGGATGAAAGAATGCAGATGGTCAAGTTGCAGTATGAAAGGCATAATGGAAGTATTTCTCTTCTTGGAAAAAGAAACATGTCTTTGACAGGTATAAGAAGCAAACTCATTCAGGAAGGGATGGCTCCACAACATCCAGGAAGAAAGAAGCTCAATATGATGAGATACAAAGGAAAGAGGAAGTCATGCAGCTACTATCTCCATGAAGAACTAGTAACTGACACAGTTATGAAAACAAGCTAAAAGAGCTTGTTGTTATGACTTCCCAATTGAAAGGAAGTGAAAGAAATTTCCTCTATGCTTGAGAGGGAGTAAGAAAGTCTCCTTAAATACTTGTGAAGGAGCAAGAATCTATTCCCTAATCATGTGGGAATGAGGACACCCTCCCTAGTTGAGAGGGAGTGATGATGGACATTGTATTCTCTTCTATCATGTGTCATGCACTAGGCCAGGATTAATAGTCGTACTTCTAAGTGAAGGCCATGATAGGGAGAATAGAGGATTGGATAAGCATCTGAGATTTCCTTAAGGATAGAAAATCCAAGATAGGATATGGACTGATGCTCTTTGAGGATTGGGCATGCATCCAAGATAAGAGTGGTCAAAGAGGACTAATATTCTTTGAGGATTGAAAATCCAAGATAAGAATAGTCCTAAAAGGACATGCCTAGTGAACATACAAACGGGGTATGTACCTTGAAGAGGTAGTTTGGTATCTCACGTAAAGCCTCCCAGCATTATGCTTTGATATAAGAAGAGCTTGTCAAGTTAAGGCCTTACTATGTTGACAATGTTGGTCATGATGTTGATGCTTAAAGATGACTTACTAATATGACTCTTCTTATGAGAACTCTTCAGTTTGAGAATATCCTTGTACCGAGTGTACAATTATGAATACCTCCCTAGTTAAGAGGAAGCGTTGGAAAATGTAACTAGTTTTAGTCTTCATAATTGTCATTGTACTCATGTCAATGTGCATATCTTATGTTACAAGAAAAAAAAGAAAGAAAAATATTATTTTTAAGCATGGGTTTCATACTTCATTTTATTAGTCATCTAGGTCAAGCATGCTTTTCATGCTCCTAGGGTTTTTCATGTCAAAGAATATTTTTCTTGAGTCAAGAGAGTACTTGTCAATTGTATAAGACCCTATTGGGCAAGATGTAACATGTAAAAGATATTATTTTGAGTCAAGAAAGTCCTTATGAGCCTCCATGCACAAGACGGCCTTGTAAGTGACAAGTCGTCCTAGAAGAGGCTATTTGACCTTCACAGATTGGTATATATACAAGCAGCTTCAACCTCATTTACCACCAATTCGATCACACAAAAGAAGTTCAATCTAAAGTTGGGAACAAGAACAAATCTAGAGCAAGGAAGCAAGGAGACAAGGAGGAGTTCCTAGTGAAGGAAAGAGACACAAATTTGGACTTTTCTGCTCACACGTGTGAAGTGAATTAGGGTTTTCGTGCTGCTGCAGGGCCAAAGAGTTGTAGGTCGAGTTGCAGATTTGAGTTCCAGGGTCGAGAGTTGAATAAGGGCTGATTTGAAGAACATCGACTCTCATTGACTTTGGAGACATTAACTTGCTTGAATAACTTAATGAAATGTTGACACATGCCAAAAAGAAGGGTTTCTGCTCTTCCAAGGCCAAAATTCTGAAGTGAAGCAGATTTGAGGTGGTTTGACCTTTGTTGACTTGGTCAAACTTTAACTTCTTTGGAAAAGATTCTTGAAGGGCTGACTTGGTGCTTGCAGGAGGACTTAGTTTAGGGTTTTGGGTCTTCGTTTTCTCATTTGAAGCAGATTCTATAAGAATAGAAGAGATTATTTCTGGGTTTTCCCCTTGGAGGGGTTTTTGCCTTGGCTTGGAGCCTACTTCCTGTGTCTATTGTCACTATTGTTTTTGCTCTTGATAATCGTTTGATGAAAAGATCTAATAAAGAAACATAAGAATATAACTAAAGTTCACAAGCAATTATTAAGTTTAAGGAGAACTGAATTAATAGCTGCCCTACTACATTCTCCAACACCCATCAGGTCTCAAGTTCAAACCTCATGGGGAGAGGTTGAGGATGGATTTCATGTTTCAGGGAATTTAACTATCAAAAGGCGAATCCAAGGCTCCAAGCACAACCGAGCTTCACAAAATCCTAGTGACAGCATCCCGCTAGTGGGTAGATCATTCTTCCATCCTATAGACGGGCTGGCCCCAGCATAGGCTCAACCTAGTTACCCAAGATATATATATATATATATATATATGGTTGCTTTGTATTGTGAAACAGACCATACCCTCATTAAGAGGAATAAAGTTCCAAGCAATCCTTCTTATTGCAGAAAAAAGAGAAAAACAGAACATTACAAAAATAACTTTTACAAAAAGGACAGATAAATTTCTAATTTATCCAAGGTGAACATGAAGAGTAAATGAACAAGACAGCAATAATTTGGTTGGGCGGAACATACTGTGCAGATTGTTTACAAGTATAGCTATCATCCTTTCTACGGCAAACACCTTATTTGTTGTCTGTTGCGTCTGTGCAGATACCGAGCTTCCTAAAATGCCGAAATTCAGAGCTGCAGACTGGCCTAGCCCAACTGTGACTCCACCAAGTGAGTCATTGGACAACTGTCCCAATGCTTCTAGCAGGGCGCACACAGCTGATGTGTTCATTAAACCTGAACTCTCAAAAAGCTTTATACATGGACAAACTGCAAGTCAGGAAAATAAATGATATTCTATGACATTTAAATTTCAGATTGTCAATTTGTATAATCCGAAATGCTTAGGACTCAAAGCTGCTTACAAATTATTCAGAGTGGATCCTTACTTGAGAATTAAGAGAAGACAAGATATTGAAGTCACTGGATACGCCACTTGTTTCTCTTGTAAGCCTTGGAACAGAAGCAGATTTTTCCTGAATATACAAGTCAAAGCATCTTTTGAAACCATACAACTGAAACTGTGAAGCACTAAATCAATCAAATTGCAGAAAACAATTTAAATAAACATTGGAGATGGTAAACTAAACAAAACACCACTACTAATTTTTTGAAACATACGGCTCATATTTACAGAAAAATATTTACAAGCAGCAATGTAAAAATTGGAAGGGTAAATACGGTGGACATCACAGCCTCTTCCATAAAGCAACTAAAGCTGCAATAAAATTAGAATAAGCTGTTAGATCAAGAGATTGAGCATATTTGATAAACAAAATGCCCTTGGCCAGGAGCTGATGGCGTATCTCATCCTGGCACAGAGAACAGATGGATAATAAGCTGGGTTTACTCTTAAAGACAAACTTACACTTGACTATCCAAAAAATCAAATACAGCCGAAATTCGCAAGCAATGCCATATCTGTGAAAAACCATAATGAACAAGGAAACTGCCCTCTCCAAACACTGTCGCATGCCAATGCAACCTGTACGGAAAAAAGCTGAATACTATCTTTCAACATAACTCCAGAACTGCTTTGCAAATGGACACTTCCAGACAATATGCTTCACCAACTCTAAGCAGTGACAAACCTGGCATTGTCCATCTAAAAGCCAACTCTTAAACAACCAAGCTTTGGAGTGAATACCCTGATAAATCAGCGACCAAGCAGAAAACCATCAGCTTATAAGAAAGCCGAACAAACAGACATTGTGAAGCCAATGCATCCATTTGTCCCTTGCATTACTGGACTCCCATCTTGCATGGAAAAATAGGGATAACAGATGTCGCTGATGAAGCACTGAAAACAAACATTCAGAGTCATACCAGTATTAGAATAATGCTATTTTAGTGTTTACTGCTCATCTATGATTGTAATTAGCAGTTTCTTGTTAGAAACTTGCTGTTTCTATATTCTTAGTAGAAACTTGTTGTTTCTACTTTCTTAGTAGAAACTTGCTGTTTCTGTAAATACAGTTGTACTATTTATTGAGCTTCACTGCTCATTGTAAATCAATTCAATTCATTCATTGATTATGGTATCAGAGCTCGGGTATTTTTCGAAATAATTTTTCATAGGTTGAAAAATTTTGTGCTTCATTTCGAAATTGCTCTTCTATGGAGGATTTTTTTTTTCAGTTTCCATTTGGGACACTGATAAAAATACCTGCCCGGACACGATCGCTTGTGGTTGGATTGAACGATTCAGCGTGCGTGAATTAATTTAGCATGTGTGCGTTGATTTTTTTTTGCAAGGGATCCATTCTGATTCTGTTGCCGCGGGATATATTTTTTTAGGGAACGAACGCTCTTTGCCCGAACACGAACGATCTAGTTGTTGGATGTCAGAACAACATGTGCTTGGCAGCCCTGTGACCTTGGTTCCTGCTCGCTAGTAGATATCTGGAACTCCTTGACGTTTGGAAGGACCCGGCATTATTTCATGTGTTGTGTTAATTATAGGTGCTGTCGCTTTATTGTTGGGTAGTTGGCCGACAACGGAGGCCGTGACTGGTCTTTCAAACCCTTGAAGCTTTACGAGTGGATCTCATATGCAGAGACTCCCGTCTCTCTCCGTTAATCGACGGGCAGAACCTTTCACCTGCACAACGAGTAACCCGAGTTATTGAAAAGAGCCACCACAGGCTTTGAAAGTTGCCATCTTTCATTGCCCGAAATGTCGGCGGTCTCGACCGATGATCCAAGAGTCATTCCTACAGTCCGATTAACGACGGGGACAGAGAATTTCTAATGCAGGATCCCCCGTTTTGCTAACCTTGAATTTCATCATAAACACAGCCAGCGTTTGTGAAATCCACGCTTTTTCGCGTGGAAGAATTTTTTTTATCATGGATTCAAAGGTTAGTTTGCATGTTGTTCTGTGGCTCATTTTTTGTTGTCTTTAAAATTAAGGCTTTTCCTTGGCCGAGTTCATTGCACCCGAACCGAGTTTTTTGGCAGTGAGTTTCCACCCACAGGTGGGTCTGAGTTCTCATCAAAAGGCTTCCTAAGAAGGCCGTGCAAACTTTCAAAATTTGGGTGTATAGGCCGAGCCTCATTTCCAGATTTGTATGGTGTGTCGTGTTACTTCTTTGTAGAGTTGTGGTATTTTTTCCAGAGGATCGTACAGGTGGGCAGCTACCAAGAGATGAGATATTAGTTCTTCTGGCCATTGTTCACTTCCAAATTAACCAAAATTGGTGGCGCAACCTCAGAAATTCCAATTCAGTGATTATTTAAGTAAAATCGTGCTTCTCAGTGTTCGATCCTGCGTGGAAGAATCAACATTTGGCATTTCTCCCTGCCTAAGCTTCTCAGAATGATTTCTGGTCCTATTTCATATTTACACCAGCATCTGTCAGATTTTGTCTGGATCACCCGGCATTCGCATTGAAATCCGTGCCCTCCTTTATTATTCTTTGTGTCTTGGGAAACTTGTAGATGGCCTTGCTAACCAATCTGATGTTAGAAGGCAGTCAATGCTTTAATGCCACCAACTATAACATCTGGAAATAGAGAATGTTGACCATTATTGAATATAGGCGTCTTGACCAGCTCGTTTTGGGCAAAGAACTCCGTCCTGGTACAGCTAGTGCTGATCAAGATAAATTTGATGATCGAAATCGAGACGTTGTTATGCTTCTCAAACTCTTTGTGACTGATGATCAGTTACCACAGATTCCTTCTAGCAAGACAGCTGCCGAAATCTAGCAACATTTGAAGGAACTGCACGAGACATCCGACAAGAGCAGAGCTTTCTTTCTAAAGAATCAGTTGTTCTCCATCATAATGGACGAACATATGTCTTTATAGGAACATCTTAACAAGATTAAAGACATTCAAGATCAACTCGAAGCCATTGGTCGGATCATGGAGGAAGAAGATATGGTAGTCATCACTTTGAAAAGTCTATCGAAACCTTATGAGCACTTCATAGAGACACTCAATATTACCTCCACGAATGTTGATCTGAAGCTTCCGGAGTTATGCACCAAACTCATGCAGCAGGATCATTGGAAACAGCAGTTTGGTAGTGGTGCTTCATCAGCCTCCTCAAAAAATGCTTTTGCTGCCAAATATTAGTCCTCTCTATCCTTTCAGCAGAAAGGTTCTTCTCAGCCTTCTGATCCTACTAGGAAGAAAAATGTGCAGTGTAATTACTATCACAAGTTCGGCCACATGAAGACAGATTGCCGATAGAGGATTGCTTCTGAACAGAACAAACAGGGAGGGTCTCATCAGATAGCAAATGTTGCAGAACATTCCAAGCACATGGAATCTGCCTTTTATGCCTTTATGGCTAAGAAGTCCTCAGATCATGTCCCGTCTTCTGCCTGGTACATTAATTCTAGTGCATCACGTCATTTCTCTCACAGGCGTGACTGGTTTATTAACTTCTCATCTTTCAGTGATTCTGTGGTATTCGATGGAGGTGAGGAGTACACATTGGTTGGCAGAGGTACAGTTTAGATCCATTCTAGTGGGCGCACACTCATCTCCCTGAATGTGTACTATGTTCCTCGTATGGAAATTAATCTGTTGTCTGTCAGCCAGATTATGAGGAACTCTCCCCAGCTCGATGTAGTGTTCAGTGCACACAAATGCTCCATTATTGACAGGGAAACTCGTCTTACGATTGTTGTTGGCCTAGAAGACCATGGCCTAAATAGGCTTCTTGACACTGGTGATTCTCCAGAAGTGGCTCTAGTAGCATGTGTTTCTCCCATCAGCACTCTGTGGCATCAAAGATATGGGCATCTAAACATTCAATATCTCTCTCAGCTATCTCGGGAAGGACTTGTGTCAGGGTTACCTAATATTTAGACTCAGTAGTTGGGAGCGTGTGGCGCCTATCAAGCTAGCAAGCAACATTGGTCTTTATTCAAGGATGGAGAATCTTGGCGCGCATCTAAGGTACTCCAGTTAATTCATGCTGATATTTGTGGTCCTATGAATACATCTTCTATTACTAGTTGCAAATATTATTGTAGATGATGTCAGTAGAAAAATGTGGGTGTACTTTCTAAAAAATAAAATGTATTTAGTATCTTTGAAAAGTTTAAGTCCTTAGTAGAAAAAGAGGTTGGTTGTAATATCATAGCTCTTAGGACAGATAATGGGGGGGGGGAATTTTGTTCTTTTGCTTTCTCCAACTTCTGTGATACCCATGGCATCGAACGCCAGTTAACTACACCCTACACTCCTCAGTAGAATAGTGTTGTCAAACGTCGCAACCATACAGTTGTTGAAATGGCTCATTCCATGTTACAACACAGGAGTGTTCCGAACAAATTTCAGGTTGAAGCAGTGTTTACAGTTGTCTATATTCTTAACTGATCACCTACTCAGGCTATTAAGGGGAAGACTCCAGAAGAGGTTTGGTCTGGTCCTAAGCCTCAGATCAGTCACCTCAAAGTGTTTGGCTCAGTTGCATATGTTGGGATTCTAGCTGCCAAGAGCTCTAAATTGGATTCCAAAAGCCAGAAACTCATGATGATAGGGTACAGTGACCACCACAAGGCCTATAGGCTGATAGATATAAACATTGGTCGTCTTAGCTTCAGTCAGGATGTAGTGTTCGATGAAGACAGAGAATTCTTTCAGTCTCCTACTTCTAAGCAGTGTTTTGAAGATCAGCCTCACAGTGTTCTTCTTCCGTTAGGTCTACCTGATGGCAGGGATGATGCAGCATCAGTATTTGATGATGAACTACCTGAGCTTCCTTCGGAAAATAATCCTCTTCTTGTTGCTCCTGTTGTTCCTAAGCCTCCTTCATCCACTCCTGATATTGGTTCTTCTACTCTCTGGCCTAAATGGTGGGCTAAAACTATTGGTGATCTCTGGGATAATGAGCTCCTTGAAGGTAGAACTTCCCGAAATAAGAGCAAACACTAGCCTTCAATAAATTTTGCTCTTATGGCTAACTTACACAGTGTTTTTGAGCCTCAAACCCATTCAGAGGCTAAGGGTATACCTGAGTGGGAAAAGGCTACGGAAGCAGAATTCCAGACTCAAACTTTCAGCTCAGTCATTCTATGGAACCAAGACTCAAACTTTCAGCTCAGTCATTCTCACCACTTGTGGATGAAACTTTATTCAGGCAATTAGTGGGCAGCCTCATCTACCTTACTGCCACTAGACCTGATATCAGTTTTGCAGTGAGCTACATTTCACACTTCATGTCAGCTCCTAAGGCTGATCATTGGATAGCAGCGAAGCGTGTGCTGCGTTATGTGAGTGGCAATCCTGATTATGGACTTTTGTACACTCGGAGTTCAGATCCTACACTCAATGGTTACACAGATCTAGACTGGGCTGGTTCGGTTGATGATCCTAAATCTACAGCTAGGTATGTGTTTAGTCTGGGATCCGGCATTGTCACATGGGCTAGTAAGAAGCAGCAAACAGTGGCTCTCTCCTCGATAGAAGCAGAAAACCAGGGAGTAGTTAAGGCATCTTGCAAGGCAGTTTGGCTTTGACGTATGCTTGTGGACATGCATGATTCCTAGGCAGGTCCTACTCCCTTGTTCTGTGATAATCAGGGAGTGCTCAAACTCGCCAAGAATCCAGTCTTCCGTGAACGAACAAAGCATGTGGAAACTCATTGTCACTACATTCCCCAACTTGTTGAAGATGGATCCATTCAGTTGCTATATGTTCCCACAACAGAGCAGCCAGCAGACATCTTCACCAAGCCTCTTGGTCCTGATAACTTTGTAAAATTCAGAGGGTCTATAGGTGTTGTAAAGCAGAATACCGGGGAGCAGTTAAGGCATCTTGCGAGGCAGTTTGGCTTTGACGTATGCTTGCGGACATGCATGATTCCCAGGCAGGTTCTAGTCCCTTGTTCTGTGATAATCAGGGGGTGCTCAAACTCGCCAAGAATCCAATCTTCCATGAACGAACAAAGCATGTGGAAACTCATTGTCACTACATTTGCCAACTTGTTGAAGACGGGTCCATTCAGTTGCTATATGTTCCCACAACGAAGCAGCCAACAGACATCTTCACCAAGCCTCTTGGTCCTGATAACTTTGTAAAATTCAGAGGGTCTATAGGTGTTGTAAATAGATTGAGCATTAAGGGAGGGTATTAGAATAATGCTATTTTAGTGTTTATTGTTCATCTATGATTGTAATTAGCAATTTCTTGTTAGAAACTTGTTGTTTCTATATTCTTAGTAGAAACTTCTTGTTTCTACTTTCTTACTAGAAACTTGTTGTTTCTGTAAATACAGTTGTACTATTTATTGAGCTTCACTGCTCATTGTAAATCAATTCAATTCATTCATTGATTAAATAGCAGAGCAAGGTAGCTAAAACTCCATCCCCAATCTATCCAAAAATGCCCTAGCATCCCAACACTCATTTTGAACAACTTAAACTCCAAAATAATGTTCCCCAACTCCATAATAGAAAGGTAGGTAGGGGTGACTAACCCATACTCCGAAGAAAGATAGGCACGCCACAGGGATGACTAACCCATATTCCAAAGAAAGACAGCATCAATCCTTCCAACTATGGGAGGAAGAATCCTGCAAATCCTTCCAAATGAAATGCCTTTTTGCTCAATCGGCTGGCATGAAAACAAAACATCATGGCAACACAAGACCCCTAAATTTGCCAACTACAAAGAGGTCAGTTGGATAGATCCCACCCTACTTGACTATCTTCCCAATGAAAATAGACCAAACCTACAACAGCCCTCCAAGCTGACCAAATACACCAGAAAATGAGTCAAAAACCCGAAACAAGTGAGGAGAAGATATAATGTCACATAACTCGAAAACCCCTCTAACTCAACCAAACTGTTGAGCAATTGTCACCCTAATCTGAAAATGGGGCACTAAAGGCTTCTTGCCAAGCTTACAAGAACCTCTCCCACTTCCAAAGTTTAAATATTTCCAAGACCTTATGATTAACCAATTGCAGAATTAATAATGCTTGAAAATAGGTGTATGCTGGTGTTTATTTTTAATTGTTCAAATGCCTTAAGTTCTGTTGTTTATGCTAATATGTAAATACATGTAACAATAAATAATGCAGCAATAAAACAAACACACAGAACAACAATTTAATTAGGAGTTCACCCAAAACTCTTGGGCTATGTCTCCGTGAACTCTAATCAACTCGACTAGGCTCTCTGGGATTATGGCATAATCCTTTTACAAGCTCCACGCTCAACTCCACTGGTTTACACTGAACACAATGGGATTGGAACGCCATCTTATCCCTGGCTCTGAAGCTCTCCGGCTTTCTAGCTCTGGCTCTCGCTCTCGCTCTGGGTCTCACTCTCGCTCTGGCTCTAGCTCTGGCTCTTCAGCTCTGGCTTCTCTGAACTCTCTCTCTCGGCCTCTGCATGCATCAATGGATCGCTTGACCTCCAAGCGCCCCTTAGCAACCTTCTAGCGGCCTTCAGCAATCGTTGCGCTGCCTCTGTAATTCACTTGACCTCCAAGCAACTGTCTCAGCAACTTTCAGCTCTCTGGTTTTTCGCTCGACCTCCAAGCGACTCCAAAAGACTCCCTCAACTGCCTCCACTAGCGACCTTTAGTCAATCGTTCTCTCTATGTTTTTGTAAGGCATTCTTCGACTCTGCGGCTTCCACAGTCGTTCCCCTCTCAATTGTGATCATGAGGAATCATTCTTCTTCCCAGCTTTGCCTCTTCGCACTTCAAAACGCATCCCTGTTACAGAAACGCCCGCCTGCAGCGTGGCACAAGGAATGATGGTTGTTTCCCAATGGCAAATGAAGCGGCGGCCTCTTTCCGAGCAAAATCCACAAAATAATGCATTTCAGGCTCGTAATGGAAATACACAGGAAAAGCACTATCGGGCAAAGCACTATCGGGCACAAAATCCAAAATTTAAACATTATGAAATAGCCCCTATAAACCCATCGAGTTCGCCATTCTATCGTAAATCGCTATCACATGGCATAGGGCTTAGAAACCCAATAAACGGATAATACACAGAAAATCCAAAAAACTCGGATTTCAAATTTTAGCAATCGGGCTTATAATTCCCATCAGGTCTGCGCTTTATCGCTTATTGCAATCGCAATGTGCATCGGCCCTGGCATTGGGGGTTCACCAATCGCCGATCACCGATCAAATCCTGACCATTGATCTGCTCCTTGATCGGACGGTCAATATCGCATCGCATGTCGCTATCGCATCGACCCTTTGTATCGGGGATCACCGATCTCCCGACCGCCGATTGAATCTAGACCGTTGATCTGCGCACTCGACTCGTTGATTCACTGATCCGCCAATTCAATCGCAACTGTCCATTCCAGCCCAGATCCAACGACTATCGATGAAGCGCTCATCACACAGTCGCATAATCGCATGCCACATTTGTAACGGCCCGAGGGTTCCGCCATCGCATGCAGCCTTCCTCCGATTGCGATATGATCAGAGATCGCTAATCAGGGATCCTTCCGCCCTTGCGCTAAGTCCGCCTTTTGCCTTTCTCCGATGGGATTTCCTTAAGGAATGCATATAAGGCCTTATGCCCAATTTTTAGAAGAAATGCCTATGTTTTCAAAGGACAAAGACAACCTTCTTTCTGCGATAACTTCTTCGTCCGAAGTCCATTTTAACCCATTCAAATTGCAGTGGATTTAGAATAAAAGGATCTACGCAATGTGACTGTTTCCAGGAGCATCCTTGGACTTTCATTTTCCTCTGTGAGGAACACTTTAGACTTGGAAGTCTATCCAAAATCCATTTTGGATCACGCCTTCCCACTAAAAGAACTTTTGGTCCCCAAAAGTCTGATATACTGATCTGAACAGTATATGAGAGTACCTCACCCTCTTCTTTCAGCCTTCATACACTTGCCTTTGCATAATGGCTCTGAACCAAAGTCTCTGACCACTTTCCTTCCTGGACGTGTTGGTCCTCCTAGGAAGAAATTGCTTTCCTCTTTGACTTCATGCAGAACTCCTACTGAAATGGTCACAAAAGGTAGTTTGAACTTCTCTTCCTTGATCACTGATCCAAGGTGGCTCAAACCAATGTGAAGTTACATCTGCTTCACAAAATTTTCATTTGTACCTGTTTGACAAGCTGTCAACAACAACTGTTAACAACAACAAAAATACAGATAGCAACTAGATGGCCTAAACTCCTGCTTCAACAAAAGAAACATATTTTTACATCTTGTGAACACCTCCATGTCATACATTTGTATAAAAGGATGTGTTCTCCAACCTTATTTGAGACATCTTGATCACATATATTTCTCTCTGAAATGGCCGCCAAAGGAAGGATGGTACCAGTGAAAGAGGAAGGGCTTGCTTGTCACCGTTGTAGGGCTATTATAGGGGTCGAGATCTTAAGGTAGGAGGTCGAGTTTGTTAGGGACCTATTTGGAGTAGTTTAAGCATTATCCAAGCAGCGTCTTTCTTCTTTTGCAAGTCGAGACCAAACAAAAAGGCAGTCGCAGGCTTGAGAGCTATTTGAAGGAAGTTTATGGGTTGTTTTGTGGAGGGTGTCTCTTGTGAAGATGGGCTGCAGCACTGGAAGATTGTCTAAGCAGGCTGCAGGCCTAAATATGCTTGGATCGGGGTTAAAAGTGCAACAAGCTAACCATAGAAGGTTGCAATCTTTGTATGAGGGTCTTGTGGTTAGTTCAAGGGCTTAAACAAGCCCAAATCAACCTTTGTCAATGGACAGGATACAGACGCAATATTAAAAGGAGGTCTGGAAGTAAGGAGAGCATTGTAGCAGTCTGTCAACAAACCCTCACCAAGATAGTATCTGTCGTTGGAGAAATCCAAGCTCACCAGAGACTACTTTGTCTATGCCATCATTGACCATTGAACAAGGCATGCATTTGTTTATGCCAGAATTGCATTATTGTTTTGGACATCTACTTATCTAAGGGAAATAATATTGTACTCTCTCTCTGAATATTTGATACTGATAATAAGAAGAATTGATCAAGGATTTCCCCATCTTGGGGTTTTTCCCTAGCTTGTTCCAATTTTGTGTTCTCTTGTCTTGGCTTGTCTTCTGTGTATATGGTGTATGTTCTTTCACCAATCACTGTCAAT
Organism: Pinus taeda; assembly: GCA_000404065.3. NCBI lineage: Eukaryota > Viridiplantae > Streptophyta > Pinopsida > Pinales > Pinaceae > Pinus > Pinus taeda. The sequence continues at coordinate 115,389 of APFE030208148.1, forward strand.
GAAATAATGATTTATGTGATTGTAAGAAAAGAAATGGAAATGATATTGGACTAATATGGAACGTTGAAGTAATTGACCAAAGCAAAGAACATGTTATCAAAATTAACAAATCTATCCTCTTCTTCCATGCAATAAAATTTTGATGACCCAACCAATTTGTTGCTTTCCTTGCAAAATGAAGTCATCTTGATAGATAAAAATAGGTATAAAGATACTTGTCAAGTGAAGATGCACCTATATGATGAAATCTTTAACTCGATGCCTTCTGGATTTTGATAATGATGTAGATAATAGAAGATGTCTTCTTGGTGAAGATGTCTTCCTTCAAAAGCGATAGTTGGCTCACAAGGACATCACATTGATTTCATGATGATAACAACATTGTTTCCTGCATTTATTCCTTCAAGTTAAAACTAGTCAAACTTGTTTCACAACCCCAAATTTCTGGCCCTTTTCTACAGAAACCCTAGGTCATACATGTGGCTAGAATATGGATAGATTTGCCTCCTTTTGATTCGCTTGACCTTGACTCCTTTTCTTGACAATTCAGCTTGCTAAATAGTCCTTATTTGGCCCAAACTTTAGCTACTTTGAGTGACTGCAATTTTCGGCTTTCACTGCTGCAAATGATGCCCTAACCTTCACAAGTGTGGAGAAGAATTAGTCCAAAATAGATCAGAAAATGCTTTGCTCTTCTTTATTCTTCCTTTGCTAGGTATTAGATTCCTTTCTCTTCCTTGATCGAACTCTTCTTGATGATTGATGCTCTTGATGTTTCTAAGACGATTTCTTCATACTTCGGCCCTTGAGTATCCTCCTTTGTGTTGCCCTTCCTTGATGTAGTCACCTTAGCTCTGAAACCATGTTGAGAAATCTACGGAAGCTAGATTAGGTGATTTCTCTTACTTTGATAACTGCTTGTGATGTATTTTTACTTTACTTGATTAACTTCTTCTTTCCAATATTATTATTAGTGTTCTCTATCATCAAACAGCTACCAAATCATAAAGAACAGCCAAAGAATAGGACACAAGATGTAGGTGATCAGCCAGCGCCAAAACCTCTCCAACTGAGAGGAAAGCCCATCAAAATTCTTCTCTTCTAGAACTTGAATTGACGAATTCTAAGACCTATAACCCTTGACCAAGACCCTCCAAGACCAAGTCAAATTTTTCCTTCTTGAACGGCTTCCAGTGACAAACTTCGACCTTTGTTGCTCACTCCTCCATCCCATATCGCTTAAGCATGTCTTCAAGATATTTTGCTTGTGATATGAGCATGTTTGCTTTAGTTTGAGTTGCTTTAAGTCCAATGAAGTAAGATAATTTGCCAATCATAGACATCTCAAATTCCTTGGACATATTTTGGGCAAGTTCATGACTCATCTCACTGTTATTGCAGGCAAAATTAGATTGTCAACATATATAAGTGTAATTAGCAGTCTGTCTTTGTCTAGCTTCATGTAAGGATTGCTTCCAGCTACTCCCTTTTTAAAACCTTTTTGTTGTAAATAATGATCTAATCTTGCATACCAAGCTCTAGGAACTTGTTTTAGTCCATATAAAGCTTTCTTCAATTTATAAACATAGTATTTTCCCTCTGCAAGATCGAACCCTTCCAGTTGTCCCATGTAAACTTCTTCCTTTAGGTCACCACTAAGAAATGTTGATTTTATGTCCATTTGATAGAATTTGAAAACTTTTGAACAAGCAAATGCCACGGACATTCTTATGGCTTCCAATTGTGCTACAAGGGAAAAGGTTTCTTCAAAGTCAATTCCTTCAACTTGTGAATATCCTTGGAATACTAATCTTGCTTTATTTTCGATGATTTGTCCATCTTTATTTATTTTGTTTTTGAACAACCACTTAGTTCCGATAATATTCGTATCCTTGGATCAGGGTACTAGTTCCCAAGTTTCATTCTTTTCGATTTGATACATTTCTACTTCCATAGCCTTTATCCAATGAGGATCCTTACCAGCTTGAGCGAATTTTCTGGTTCAATCATACATAGTAGAGCCACATCATTCTTTTTAGGTGTATTTGTCATCCTTCTTTGAGTTTGTATTCCATTATCTATATCACCAATGATTTGATATTTCGGATGATGATTTTGTATAAACTCCACTCCTAATGGAGTTTGAGAGGATTCCTTTTGACTTTCTAACTCCTTTTCTTCCTTTGTAGTATCTTCTTCATTGGCTTCGACTTCTCTTTCAGGAAGTGCCTCATCAATTTTTACATCAATGCTTTCTACTACCTTGCGTAATCAATTTTTGTAGCATTTATAGGCTTTGCTTCCTATAGAATACCCAAGAAAAATCCCTTCATCAATACGTGAGTCAAACTTTCCTAGTGACTCATCATTAATCTTTATATAGCATTTACTTCCAAATATTCTGAAGTATTTTACTGAAGCAGGTCTTCCTTTCCATAATTCATATGGAGTTTTGTCATTATTTATTATGAGTTGATCTCTATCCAAGGTATATATTGTTGTCCCAGTTGCCTCTTTCCAAATTTTGGCCTGCAAATCAGCTGCAAGCAACATTGTTCTTGTCATTTCTTGTACAATCCTATTTCTTCTTTCAACTACTCCATTTTGTTGAGGAGTTCTAGCAACAGAAAGTTCTCTTTTGATTCCATGTATTTCACAAAATTCATTGATTCTTTTGAAGTAAATTCTCCACCTCTATCTGTTCTAAGACACTTGATTTTTTTATTCTTTTTCATTTTCCACAAGAGCTTTGAAATTCTTAAAACATTCAAGTGCTTCTGATTTAAATCCTATAAAAATTACCCACATCATTCTAGTATAATCATCTACAAATAGAGCAAAGTACCTTTCACCTTGTAGGGCTAGAGTTCTAGTTAGTCCACATAAATCTACATGTATGATCTCCAAAAGCTTTTATGTTGAGCATTCTTTGGTCTTGAAGCTGGTCCTTGTTTGTTTGCCATGTTGACATGGGCCACTAAAAACTTTTTCAGGTTTTGAAATTTTTGGAATATCTCTTATTGCATGAGTTTTGCTGATTTTAGCCAAATTGTCAAAATTTAGATGTCCCAATCGCATGTGCCATAACCAACTTTCAGTTGTTTGACTCGTAGCATTTTTCTTCTTGAATTTTACTCAAAATATATAAGTTATTTTGGTGTTCTTGCTCCTTTTCCCACAACTTTACCTGAAAAGGATTTTCTTATCTCACAATCTATAATATCCCTAAGGAAAATTTAGAGTAATAATACTAATAAACAAAACATGCATAGACATAAACATACAGAAAAATTGCTCAAACATTAGAACAACAAATAGAGCCAAAAATTGCATTGTTGAGCCATTTTATTGACAAAGCATGAATTTACAATGGGTGCTTGGAAAGTATGCACCTGCGCTTGCCCAAGGCAAGCTAGCTAAGCCCAAGTGATGAATGTGAAATTCCCCCAAGCGTACTGGTTGGTCTTCCTTGGCTCTACGCTGAAATGCCCAGGAAATGAGTTGTTGGTTGTGTAGAATAGTTGCTAGGGCCTTCATCGGTGCTCAGAAAATTCCGGGAAATTAACCCAACGCTCTCGACCAAATACCCAAAATAACCCACGAAGGAATTTGCCGATGGTTGAATTTAGAATTTCGGCCCAATTTCCTTCAGTTGCACTATTGCTGGGTAATTCGACCCACCTGTCAATCCTGCTGCAAAAAGCCCCCAAAATGGCTTCAATCATCAACAAAACACTTCCCTGGACTCCTCAAGTTTCATCCCCAAACAACCTTCTCTCCTCAACCCCCAAGTGTGACTCCTCCAAGAACTATGTAGTGCTTGTGTTGTTGCTACTAGAACCTCCCTCCTACTAGCACTCTCTACTCCTAGATCGAACTGGAATGGATGAGACTCCCTCCTTGGGCTAGCACTCGAAGTCCACCAAAGCAAGGGTTGAGATTTCCACTCGAAAACACTCTTCTGCTAAACAGCACTTGCAGACTTGGTTTCACCTCAAGCATGCTAGTCTAAGACAATGCTCAAATATTCATGAATGACCAAAATGAGTGTCTCTTACTCTTTTGGTCAAAGAGCCTCCAAAATTCCCATGTGGGCCCAACTCAACTTCCCCCCCCCCCCCCCCTCCCAAACTCGCTCCAATGAGTAAGTGTTTCCTAGTGGGTCGCATTTCTCTATGGGTGGCCCCCACGTACCACTAGTGGCTCGATTTTCCCCCTCCATCCTCTAATGTTTAGGCTCACTTTAGTCAAAAATACATATGGGGCCTCTAAACCCACATTTCCTAAGTGCAAGTGTGAATTTATCCAAAACTGAGCAAAATTGATATTTCCCCTTAGCAATGTTGCTAAGTTGGAATATCACACAATCCTTTGCAGTAAAAATAACATCATGTCCTTGGTCACAAATTTGGCTAACACTTAGAAGACTGTGCTTGAGCCCTTCAACTAGTAGTGTGTTTTGTGCTTTGCCTTTTCCATTAACGAGATGCATTGTCCCTTTACCAGCAACCTTAGCAAATCCACTTCCGAAAGACACATTTCCATCCTTTTTCTTTAGTGAGATAAACTTCTTTTGGTCACCTGTCATGTGTCTAGAACATCCACTATTTACAAACCATTAATTTTCATCACTTTGTGCACATAACGCTAGACCACATTTATTTGTACTAGATTCCTTTCTTCTCCAAACTTTCTCCTTGATTTGACCTTGTTCTCTTGAACCAATCAAATTATTCTGATTATTGGTCTTATATCTTCTTGAACTATAATTCTTGTAAGCTTCGCAGTGCTTAGCTTGATGACCAAAATTTTTACAATCGAAACAATGACCAAGAAAGATAGTTTGATACTTGTTTGGGTAGCTTTGGCTTGATGTAACATTTCTTTCTGGAGATGGCTTCTTTTCATTCCTTGGATTGTTGTAAGGTGATCTTTGTCCTAAATTGAGCAGCTTCTCTTCTATTGGATAATTGCAAAGAACGACAGCATAGCTTTTGTTGATTTGGAGTAGCATTAGATGTGCTCCAGCCATGAAAATTGGTGGAGATGCTAAAGCACATGAGATCTCCAAGACCCAGAAATGGTTTGAGCAAATTCTACCCAGTGAGAGAGATATTAAAATAATTAATATTTTTAATGGGTTCCTAAGTCTAAACTTAGGAAAATAAAAATATTAATGGGTATTAATACAAAACTGGGTTAGAAGGTTCTAAATGACATGGATCAAGCCAAAACTAATCTTAGTTGTTGATTAGAGATATAATCTCGGTCGTTGAAGACTCAACAGGAAAAGTATAAGAGGAGACTTGAGGGTCAATTAGAGACACACCAGAGTGATTAGTTAGTTCGATTTTCTAGAGCGGGGTTTGCTAAGAGAAATCGAACCAGTGATCAGTATTACAGTGAGGGGAGTGAGTACGAGGCAAAGAGGCAGAGATAGTACCGGAAGACCAGCGCAGAGGCAGAGAGGTAGACGCAGAGCTAGAGGGAGCCACGCAAAGGCCAGCAGTGACTGCGCAGAGACCAGAAGGGCCTGCATGACCCACACAGAGGTTGCAGAAATGACACAGAGAGCTAGAGAGGCTGCACAAAGCCTCAAAGGGCTTACGCAGAGGGTTTCAGGTTGACGCAGTGCTTTAGATTGTTCTGGAGAGGGTTTCGTGGGGCAGACTTTCAGAATATCTGCTTCCGAAGAGAGGTATATTGCCAGATATTTTAACTCTGTTGGATAAGCCAGTTTGGCACCCAGTGTACTCAAGAAAAGTTGCTTAATAATAAAACCCTCAAAACTGTTGCACCAGTTTTCCCAAGTTGGGTATTTCCGGTGACGATTGTCCAAAAATAATGGTGTCCCTTGTGTGTTTGTTCATTTCTTTCAAGGTTGATCTATAGATAGTTGAGAATGTATTGTTTTTATTTCAGTATTTATATGGTTAAATAACTTATTAGTAATTAAACAAGTAGGCGAAATAAACCAAAGAATACAGATAAAATTTCTAACGGGTAATACTTAGAAATTTCAACAGCTTTTTGTATTTGTTCATTAGTATTCTCCTTTGAATTTGATGTTTCAGTTTCACCCTCGAAACCAAGCCCTGTTTTATCATGTTGAGGTCTTTGAGTATTAAGGATGATATCAAGAGTTTGAGAGCTTTGCAAACTCTTATTGACCTAATTAAATTCCTTCTTAGAGAGACAATTTCAGCTTCTAGCTTTTCACACATTTCTTCCTTTTCTTTTATTTTGTTGTTTAAGATTTCTTCTCTCCTTTTTGCTTCTCCTTTTTCAGTTTTGAGGGAAATGACCTTCTTTAGTTTTTCATTTTCTTCAAAAGCACTAATCAGCAATTCATCCACATTTCCTTCTTTTCTCCTTCAAATTCATCATCATTGTGAATGCCATGAATAACACTTCACTACTTCCAGCATAGTCATCTTCTTCATCAAAATCATCAGTATCCTTTTTGAGAAGGAAGGACGTTTTAGTTGAACTTTTCTTCTTTATTTTGAATTCATCTTCATTAGAATCATCTTGTTTGGAGAAATTCCTTTTATTTGGTCCCTTCTTCTTGAATATTTTCTTTTTGGTTTCATCTTCATTTTTGAAATGGCACCTTGCAGCATAATGTCCTATTTTACCACACTTAAAACAAATGAGAGGATACTTACCTTTGCGTTTGGATCCTTTCCTTAGCTTCTTCACTAATTGTACTAGTTTTGTTTCAGTATCGGAATCATCACTGCTACAATTACATTTTTTCCCTTTTCTTGATGCTTTTGAGGCATTGAAGGCAGCATCTTTAGGATTTGAGATTCCTTTTATCATTTCATATGCAATGAGAATTTCATGAAGTTCATCCATTGACAGGGTATCCATGTCTTTCAATTCTTCTATGACACTGACTTTGGAATCAAAACATTCTGAAAGTGATCTCAAAACCTTTTGGACAACTGTTTTTTCTTGAACATTTTCACCTAGACCTTGAAGTGAGTTGACAACTTCATCCACTCGGAGAAAATAAGCAACAATGTCTTCTTCATCATTCATTTTTAGGCCTTCAAATTGTCTTCTAAAAGTTTGGAGTTTTGCCTTCTATACTTTGGTGTCTCCATCGTAAATGGCAACAATCTTGTCCCATATTTGCTTAGCAGAGTCACAATTCATAACGTTTGTAAATTCTAAATCAGAAATTCCACTTGTTATAGAATTTAGGGCTTTGGCATTTGCTATATAAACTTTTCTTCCATCGTGATCTGTTGGTGGGGAAGGTGGAACTTTATAACTGTCTAGCACTGATTTCCATACTTCTGGACCAACAGACATCAAGTAAATTTTTCATCCTAACTTTCCAAAAGGCAAAGTTTGTTCCATCAAATTGAGGGACCTTTCCTGCATCTTTACTGGCCATTGTAACTAAAAAATCCTTCTTCCAGCTGTTAGGCTGATTGTGAAGAAGCTGGCTCTGATACCAATTGTTGAAAATATTGAGAGGGGGGATGAATCAGTGTTTCTTTTACAATTGTTATTTTAGCCAGTTCAGATTTTTCACAAAATGAACCAGAAAGAAAAAAAAAATTATTAACAAGTGTTGAGGACACCAATCCTCTTTTACAGCAGTTACAAGCTCCAACTTGTAAGAAGAATTGTTCTAGGACTCCAACCCTAAGGACATCAATCTCAAGCCAGAAGAAAAACTTTAGGGCTCCAACCCTAAGGACACCAATCTCAAACCAGAAGAAAACCTTTTAGGGCTCCAACCCTAAGGACACCAATCCCTGATCAAAAAAACATCTCCAGAAGTCTGCAAAAAGAAGGTTCTTCAAATCTTCACAAGTCTCTATTCTATATTCCAAGCAGGTTTGCAATTGATAGACATATCACTGTTCTTTACAAAGAAACAGGTCCGCAACAGAGCTCACACACAGGTCTGTGAATGATGTATATTTATGCACCAACTGTGTCTGCAATAATCTACAATTATTCTACTGTTTTGAACTTTACTGTGTCACCAATGACTGTAGTTGAATTGCTCCTTCAGGCCTTCAACTGTATTTCCTCAACAAACTCTCAACTGCGCAAATATCTTCAACAGGTCCACAACTCTAATATATTAATGAAACGTTGTTGTATTAAATCAGATAAGTCCGCAAAAAACCCACAGAACAGTTCTTCTGCAATTCGTTACTCCAGGTATGCAACAACACTAACTGAGGTCCAGAAAAAATACAAAGAAAAACTTCGCAGGTCTTCTTTAAACAAGTTCGTGGCTTTGTTATTGACTGTAGTTTACACCAAACCAGATTTCCGAACTAAACTGATCTACAATAGGTCCGCAGTGCTCTTACTGTGCTCCAAAAACAATTTGACAAAATCTTCAACGAATTCGCATTTTCTGCAGTTCATGAGATGTGAACTATTTACTGAATTTCTTCTCTGTGCGTTGCAGATTGCTGGATCATCCAAAATGGAGTGAATTTTACTGTAAATAAATAGTGATTTCCCATAACGAATAGTTGTAACAGTTGGTGAAGGAGTCGACTTATTGGTTGAGCCGACCTACAGTTTCTCCTTTTATTTTTTAATATCACATTTCGCAACCAACATAAAGGAGATCAGAAGGGAGATTATATGTATATAAAAAATTGTATAGGGAGAGATAGCTTTTAATAGGAATAGGATTTAATGTAGTGTTTTGAAATAGAATATATGATTTTTAATGGGATTAGGAATAAATAGGGAATAAGGACTATGATTAGATTTTTATTTTTGTAAGGACTAGGGTTAGTGTTTTTGTAAGGGAACTAGGATTAGGATTTTTAGGGTACACATTTATCACTTAGGGTTTTATTAAAGGATTAACGCAAGGAGTAAGGATAAGGGTTAGGGTTTCTAAAATAAGAAAGAATGGACAAGGATTTAGGATGTTCCATCAATAAATTAGGATTGGGGTTTTTCCTTTTCAACATTATTATATCGACACCAATGACAACTGTCATCAACACTCTAGCTCTCCTAGCTTCACCCCAGTACATCTCACTTGATATTTTATTCATTTTCCAGCTTATGTAATCCACTAATCTTTGTTTTTCTTTGATGTCCTATTGGTGGGCCAAGGTCCCAGAAGCCCCATTAACTGCCTAATGTTCTTACAATACATGACCTGCTCAGCAATACAATTGATGATTTTTTGTCATTTAAGGATGTTAAAATGATATCTTCCATTTTTGTCTGGCTATCTTGTCCATACTTCATTTCACCACACAACCAGACACAATTATGAACTCAGTAGGAATAAATGCTTATTGGCATCTCACATTTAGTCCTATTACTACAGGCACGTTGAGGTGCCTTTTATAAGCTAAACTCCATCACCTTTTTCTTAAGTAGTTCAATCTAAATTCAGTGATAATTATATATGTAATAAAATTTTGTTAATAGAAGTACTCTCGGAACTAAGAAATATCTGCTGATTAAGATGCATGATTAGAGAGGCACTGGCATAAACTAGAAAGCATTGCAAGCAGGGAAATAATGAAAATGAGCTTCACTTTTCACACAAATGTTGGTCTACTTGGCAGTCAAAGTTCTAATCACTCTTTCCAGAAAGTGGGTCTTAACTTCTGCCACACTAACTTTACTACTTGGGCTGTAATTTTATCCTGCACAAATAAACATATGATTGAACAATGATTGGGAAGATACATACAGAAGCAATGGAACTTTTTTTTTGTTATACAGAAAATATTTGTAAGCACCTGTGTAGTGGCATGTGGTGAATGAATGATGCGATCTAAGGCTGCCAAAGTTTCCAGAACCTGTAGAAAGTTTAAATGATTCCCAATAAATAACTATCACATTATATATGCCCATAAGCTAGTGCAACAATATCTCAAGTATAAATTTTCTATTTAAATTCAGTGATATTATACCAACACCCATGATGAGCCCAAAACATTATCCAACCGATGCGCTATGTTAAAAAGAGTCCTGAGTGCCTGCAATTTAAAGGAAAAAATAATAAGCAGATAATGTTACACATCTCTGCACTGGATGCCCCTCAGCAACAATGATAATCGTAAAAGATTAGCATGTGAATTGACAATTCAACTATCATAGAATATTATTTCAACACAAATTGCCATCTTAGTGCTTCAAAGTACCAATGCAAGACATAGAGCATGATAGACATAAAGTATTTACCTGCACATTCTTGGGTGTAAGAACAACAGAATCTTTTTGATCAGCAACATGTTCAGTACGCTTTGAGCCAGGAGATGGTAAGGGACCAACAGTGCTTTCATTGTCAACAGGAAGCATTTGTAATGTTAGCACCAAAACTATTGCAAAGCAATCCAAAGTACAAGTCAAAGGTACAAAATTCAGGTTAACCTTTTCTGAATAAAAATTCAGCAGTTGGAGCAATCAATTATCCGAAGTTCTAAAAATAAATGATCAGTGATTACCTCCTCCTATCTGAATCATTTTGAGTAGATAAAGTGAACTTGCAAAGAGAAGCCAGAAATGCATTCAAAGGTTCCACTGCACGAAGAACTCCACAAGCCTGCACACGTAACAGAAGTCTTCAACATTTTTATATACTCTTCTGCATCATCAATTACCAAATTTGCATCCTAGAATTTAGTTCTACTTGAGGTTTTCATACAGTTATGAAAGATTACAAGTATTTGTTACCTGTGTGAATGCTTGGTAACCTTTCAGTATTTCCAATACAATAGCCTCACCCTGTGACCTAAAGAAGATAAAATATGCCAAACAGAATTCATCTTTGATCATGAGTAACTCAGCTTGCAAAAGACTATTCCAACCATATGAAATGCTAACCCCTAAACATACCTGGATAATATCAATGACAGAGCATCTAGAATAGTTCTCCACACTGAATTGACCATAGCAATGCAAAGAGATGCAAGCTCTCCACCAAATCTAGCTGATGATAGATTATTCTCACATCTAGGAGAGTCCAACTGCAACAATCCATAACTTCCAAATAGTTAAAAGGAGGGGGGAAATCTTAGTTCAACTTCTACATCCAAATAGCAAAGAAGAGAGACCCTATGCACTGAAATTCTATATGTCCCACCTCACCACGTTCAACAGCTTCATCTGTCAATGTAGCTACAGTAAAAACAACTCCTAGTAATCCTTCAACTGCTAATGTGATTGCATGAGCCTCACTTGCAACCACCACAGCGGCATTCGTTGCATCATTATCCATGCTCCATTCAACACCTAGAATGGGCATCACTTCCACACAATAAGAATTGAGAAGAGAAAATGACCCACAACAATTTGCTAGAAATTTTGAAACAAACAACAAGGCTACTATTTCCAACCACTGAAGCTGAATTTTTTACCCAACAAGGAATTCTCATGTTATAGTTTTGACAAAAGCATACATGAAATAACTAGAACTGCATTTCTCTTTAGCACTTCAGTTGTACAGTAGCAGATAATTATGACTAATATACTGCGGTTCTCAACATCTAACTCCATTGCGATACTGGTTCTTTGGTTCATCAGTTTTACGAGCCCTCCATGAAACAACCTTTAACACCAAAACCTTTCCCAGCAATTGTACAGGTGGGGAATTTAAAAATGGTGGTCTGACTATGCCAAGCCAGTCAGCAAATTAGTACAAGACTAATATACTGCAGTTCTCAACATCTAACTCCATTGCGATACTGGCTCTTTGGTTCATCAGTTTTACGAGCCCTCCATGAAACAACCTGTTACACTGAAATTTGTCACCATGACTATCTGCAGTTAATATGGCTCCATCAATAGTCATATTATCCTCCTTCTCAAGCCTCATACCTCTGCTCTTCATGTCAAACTTCAAAAAGAGAGAAAGTCACTTAAAAACATGTTTATCTCTGGGTACGCAGGTTCTCTCTACCTTTCCTGCGTGTACGCACTCCAAACACAATGTACCTGCGTACTTGTACGCTCTGTAAGCCAAAGATTGTGTGCGTACCCCTGTAAAGGTCAAAAGGCGCGAGTTTCATCTTTAAAAGTTACTTGTGGTCACTTCTAGAGCCTTCTAGAAGAGTGTTTGACGTGTATTGAGCGCCTCCAGATGGTTCATGCATCCCTATGATAGAGGAACTTATCCCATCAAGAGAGGAGCTACCCCATCCAAAAGAGGGAGGATCCCATTGATGTTGGACCTGATTAACTTCCTCTAGAACACTATAAATATAGGCATTGGGCCAGAGGAGGGGAGGTTGAAAGCTGAACATTCCAAAGGGTAGATGCTGCTGGAATTAGGACTTCCATTGTAAACTTGTGAGGAGAGATTACATCCTTTCTTGTTGCCATATTGGAAGTGGGTGAGCTTGTCAAAGTAGAGGAAATCTCTTGTTGGACCCTGGGAGGAGCTTGCACAACACCAAGGCTCAGGTTGTAATGGTTCCTTTTTTGTTTCCTTAATACAAATAAGTCCATTCTTCTCAATGATTTGTTGTTAATGAATTATTTCATGTACTTCTTGGTCTATATGATGAATATGCTTTGTTTTATGAAATATTCAGGTGTTATGTAATCGTTTGACTGTTAGTGTATGCAGGTCTTAAAGTGAAGGAGGAGCTCATCTGGATCAGCAAGGCTGGACTGCTACAACAAGCGTTGGATTTGAGGTAGGATCGAACAACACTTGGTTTCTCATAAAATAATGTATGTTTAGAGAAGGATTGCTCTTGTTTGTCTTGTTTGTCACTAGAGAGTCTTAGACTCCTAGGGAGGTTAGGTTTGTCCGCAAAAATAACTCTTTCCGCATTACAAATTGGCGACTCCGCTGGGGAATCCATTGATGTGCTTGACTTTTCCTTTGAGTATTACTTTGATCTGAAAAGAGTCTTGTTTCTTTTGTTTTTTGGTTGCTTGACTGTGTTTTTGGGTGGCTTAGCTTAGAGTCAAGTTAGAAACTTAGGTTTTCTTTATTTTACAGTAGTACGCACCCTCTGCGTTAGACACAGTGCGTACTTGTACGCACTGTATCTGTGTACACAGAGCGTGCACGCACCTGGTTAAACAGGGTGCCTGCGTACCCTGTTAAAATTGAGAAATTTTTCCCTTTTCCCTTTTGAATTTTGTTTTTCTTAGTCTTTACTGCCCAGATCCACTGGTTGACTGTCAAAAATCTTCACCTGCACTTGTTCCATTAGTGTCGAAAGTTTTAGTGAAATTCCTTGAGATTTAGCCTTAGGGTTTCGATTTTTATAGGTCCTGTAGTGACTTTGGGTTTAGAAGTTGCAAAACCTTAGATATCTCTGGTTTTGTCAGTCTTCTTAGGAGTTGGACCAGTTGTAAAGTCTACCCGCGTGAGCGACCGATCTTTGTGTTGCCTCTTTGCAAAATTTCAATATAGCTTGTTCATTTAAAGCCGTGAATTTCATTTTCAAAAAGAACAAAAAGAGTTGATTTTTTGTTTTGATTAGTTTGTGATTTTGCATAAACTAGTCCTTGGATTGATTATTGCCAAGTAAAACATCCTGGAATCATCCTAGTAGGCTTTCGCTTCTTAGATTTACTTGTTAGTGAAAGATTAGGTAAATTTCCTTTGATTTGCTTTTGAGTGATTTTTCATAGATTATCATAGATCTTGAAATTGCTTTGATTAGATTAGTTTTACATACTTTTATTAAATAGGAAAATATCAACGATCTCCTTGGTAAAGTTTGCTTTAGAGTAGCATTTGACGTCTTTGAAAGAGAAAGGAATTTTTTCGTGAAGTAAAGAGTGGTCATGTTTTGTGCGCTTTGAAAGATAAAGAGAATTGTTTCTTTGATTGTCTTTTAAGAAAGTTGTTATCAAAAGATTGCATTCTCTCAACTCTCTTAATTAGAACATTCATTGAAAAAAGAAAGATATAAATCATCTTAGGTGCATCTTTTAGAGAATTGGAGTCGAGTCTATACACCACTAAGTTTCATCTCCATCACCTTTGTCTTAAAGAACAACCATTAAAATCAACGCTTAAAGTAA
>APFE030208148.1:156453-204227 GCA_000404065.3 Pinus taeda
TAGGCATCCAATGGCTACGAACTTTAGGTACTTATGCCGCCAACCATCAATTACAATTTATAAAATTCAAATGGGGAGAAAAGAAGTACAAACTACATGGATTCCAAGCAGCAGAAAATCATGATGTATCATCATCTCAGATGATGAAGATGAGTCGAAAAAGAGCACCTACTTATGCAGTACAATGTCATCAATTAGAAATGTTATCTGCAAATATGACCAGAGAAGAATCACCAGAGATACAAGATCTGATTTGGAAGCATAGAAAAGTATTTCAAGACCTACCTATGAAGATGCCGCCTAATAGGGAAATTGAGCATACAATAGAAGTCAAGGCAAGATCAGACATTGTCAACATCAAGCCATACTGATATCCACATCACCAAAAAAACGAAACTTGAGAGATTAATCCAAGACCTTTTAAAATGTGCGACCTTGATCATCTTAGAATATCTGATCAAGTGGAAGGACTTACCCGAAGAAGACACTTTCTGGGAGAATGAATCATTCTTCAACAACATCCGTCGTTACTTATGCTTTGAGGACAAAGCATTCTTTCGAGATGAAGGCAATGTTATGTAAAAAATTAGTTAGATTAGGTTATTATTTAATTTTCAGTTAAATTAGATGAAAGGGCACGATCATAAGATCATGCCCTTTCCCCAAAGGGTGTTCCTGGCGGTATATAAGCCAGGCTCCCGCAATTGTAAGAATCATCATCTATAATTCATTTATTAATAAAAGTATTTTTATATATATTTCCGTTTATCTGGAAGTTTTACATTTCATAATGACAAATTCTTTCATTCCACAACGTTTTGAACAATGCTGTCCAATATCCAATTTTACCATAAAAGTCATAAGAATAAGTTATTATTTTAGCAATGTTAATTTTTTACACTGGTCAAAACAAAGAAATAATTTTTATATTTTACATAACGTTGATCACCACAATTTCTTCTTAAATTTAAATATAGTAATATTTTTAATATTATCCTTGTTTTACAATATTATGTAATCTTTTATTCTTCATTAATTTAATCAAAACTAAACATCCTTACATCATCTCCATTTAAACCTACAAATAAAACACTAAATTTACAGATATCAATTAACAAATTCAAATCACATAAATCCATGTAATAAACCAATTATACAAATTGCTTTGCCTTCAATACTCATCCAAATAAAGAAAGAATACTCCATTCTTAGAAAAAAATAACAATCTATCAACCAACATACACCCATGCCCATCCATCCAACAAACAACACTTGAACATGCACAACTATTATCTGTCGTCTGAGACATGACACTAGAAAGCTAGAGATTAGGACAATGGCTTTCACTTTCACAAGTACCACGTCAACATGCAGTTACCACATGATAGTGGAATCCGTTGTCAAAGCCATTCCAATTGGCAGCCATGGTAAGCATCTTACGCTCACATGATCCTAATATCTCCTACCTAGAGGCGGCAACAAAAATAAAAATGCGTACCTAGACAATCTTATACATCATCATTTTTATATCAAGCATTCCATATATAATCATGGACAAGAAATAACAACTTACAAATACCTGTGACTATATTTACTCGATTTAATTGCGTTTATATTCGATTTACAATGACAAACTATTAAAGAAATTGAAAATTAAAATATCCTGAAAAATCAGGTGCAAAACTATATTCAAAATCAGCCGGGCTATCGAGATCGGGGTGAGATAGCAAGTCACAAGATTCACGAACAGAGGGCTATCAAGATCAACATACGTTAGAACAGCCGGGATATCGACATCAGAGTAAGCTAGCAAGCCATTAAGGAATAATACAAACTGATTCACCAAATTTAATGCCAGTGATTCGAATATGATTCAATTCATGGAATACCGGTAACGAATGGAAAACAATTTAATGCCAATGATTCGAATATGATCCAATTCATGCAATACTGGTAACGAATGGAAAACTACATCCATTCTATCTTGTGCAGTTACACACGTGGAAATCACGAAGTTATTTCATCAAAATAGGGAATATAGCAATTTGTACTGAATAAAAGTCTGCACTAAGGAGCAAACTGAAATCGTATCACTGAGATTGGAACATAATGAACGCTGATTTTAAAAGATGCTCTCATAAATTACGTGAAGGATGGCATTCAGAAGTTTCTTGAATGACGTTTCTGAAGGAACAAACAATGACTGGACTTATGATCGAGGATTGTTTAGTGACTCTTGGAAAACATTGAGCATCGAAAAGATGTTAGAGAGTGGAACAGCTTACAAAGAATTATCATCCAGACCAGATCTGAACAAGCTATTTATGTTAGTAACGAACGCTAATTGTTAAGTAATAGGTAGGGGAGAATAGCATCGGGACTGGAACTACTGACTCTGGACCTCTTGAAAAAAAAACATTATATGGGAATTTGCTCATGGGAGTCACCCTCGCGAGTTGCGCTGACGAGCTTGAATGAGCCACGAGTACAAGAATCTGAGGCGATTGTAACATATACTGGCTCAACAATGGGGTCCTCTGAGATAAGGAAATTTGAGATAGGCATCGATCCAGAGAAAATAGGGGGGAACAGAGGATAATAAGACTACGAATCAGGGCAAGGAAACTTCGATAGGAAAATGAAATCTTTCATACACTAAGACAAATATTAACAAATAAAATTATTTCGTGAAAGTATTGCTTCCTTCATGGTTACCCTGCTGCACGCGGCCCGACCCTCCATCTAGGGTTCTGAGTGCCTGCTGCGTCGTCCAGGCTGCTGCGCCTCTGCGCACAGCCTTGCCCCTCCCTCTGCACTTAACCAGCGATCTGCTGCCCCTCTGCTTCCAAGATCCTGAGCGTCTGCGGTGCTGCCAAGGCTGGTGCGCCCCTGCGCACAGCCTCGCCCCTCCCCTGCAGCCAGATGGAGGCTCCTGAGAGCTCTGCCCCCCCTGGGGATCCCCCCCCCGAAGTCTCAGCATTCAGAAAATTGATATCGAATGGAACAAATCGGACTCCTTCAGCGACTCAGCAAAAATTCATCAAAAGAATGGATTCGATTCCCTCTGTTGCCCTGCCAGAGGAGGACACCTGCAAAGCCGCTCTGAACTTGGCAGAAAAAGGCCTCATAGGCCAATTTACAGGCCTATGGCCCTCTCCCAAATCCGTGGAGGATTGGACCCAAAGAAACTGGCAACCTCTGATAAAAAACGGCGTAAAGAGTTACTTCGTGGGCAAAGGGTACTTCGTCTTTGTCTTCGAGAGCTCGGAGGACAGAAGCTTAATCTTCAGAAATGGCCCCTACTTCATGGGGCCGCGGGCACTGTATTTAAATCAATGGAATCCAGAGTTTGATCCCTCCCAAGACGTCCCATCTGCTGTGCCGGTGTGGGTTAGGCTCCCTCACCTGCCCCTCCACTACTGGAACCAAAAATCGTTTCAGACCATAGATAATGCATTAGGCAAATATATAGATCAGGCAGTAAAAAGAGATCAATACTCTTGTGCTCGTATTTGCGTCGAAGTGGACCTTGAAGAAGGATTCCCTGAAGCGATCAAGCTCACGGTGGCAGGATGGACGCACATCCAGGAGCTCGATTACGAACAGCTTCCTTTTAAATGCAGACATTGTCACGGCTACGGTCACTTCGCCAAAAATTGCAAGAAGAAAGCAGAGAAGCAGGCTGAAAAACAGAATGGAGAACAATGGACCATTGTCCAGAGAACAGTCCAAGCAAAGAAAGACACAGGAAAAAGCGCAACAACAAGTCGTCACCTTAGCTCAGGAAACAAGAGAAAACACAAAAGGAACCGAGGAGGCGCATCCAGATCCATCGATCAAAGAACAGGCAAAAGAGAACCTGGAAGAAAGCCCTCCGGAAAACAAAGAGGGAAGGGGAATCATCCACATCGAAGTCTCCCAAGGCAGCCCCTCAAGCCCCACATATGCCGAAGTCACGAAGAAAAAGATAGCTGAAAGCTCTGAGTCCTCAGAGGAAGAACTCTTTGAGAGGCCATTAAAAAGACCCGGAAGAAGATCCCGCAAGGAAAAAAGAGAAGAAGAAGCAGAAAGGCTCAAAACACAAGGGAGCCAATCCACGATAGAAATGACAATCGGGAGAAGTAACAGGCCCAGGTCTTCCAAGGGCGGCTCCACCCCAAGCACAGGTAAATAATGAAGTTAGTCTCTTGGAATTGCAGAGGACTGGGGAACCCCACAAAAACAGAAGCAGTTAAGGACCTTTTACAGTCGGAACCTACGGATATCCTCATGCTCCAAGAGACTAAGATAGCAGGCCAAGCCCTGCTGGAAACCAGTAAAACAAAATGGAAGAAAAACTCAGGCATAGCTGTCAACGCTCGGGGATCCTCGGGAGGCCTGGCAACGCTATGGAGCGAAGAACAATTCCAGCTGATCAGCACTCATCAGACCTTGCACTGGATATATACTGAAATTACTCACATTCCAAGTAAGTTATCCATATCTCTAGTCAATCTATATGTACCTGTAAACTATTCAGAAAAAAGAGACTGCTGGAAATCTTTGGCAGAATTTCTTGAACAGGAAACTCCCAACAATATCATTCTCGCTGGAGATCTCAACATTGTATTGAAAGCCAAAGAAAAAAGAGGAGGTTCTGACTCCAAAGACCCAATGGTAGGCGTTGTGGAGGAGCTTGCTCAGCTTTGGGACCTTCAAGATTTCAATCCAATCCAAGGTCTATTTACCTGGTCAAATAACAGAATTGGAAAGGATCACATCTCAGCTCGACTTGATCGTTTTTTAGTGCAGTCCCTTCTCATGAACAAGAAAATCATAACAAGAAGGATTCTGCCCAAACTGTCATCCGATCACAAGCCAATTCAGCTCTGCTTAGAAGACGAAGAGGACTTGGGTCCCATCCCATTCCGTTTCTCTCCCCAATGGATTGAAAGAGAAGGTTTCTTGGATACGGTGAAAGCATCCTGGAACACCCCCATTTCAGGTTCCGCAAGCTTTGTTTGGGAGCAACAACTGAAGCTCACCCAAAAAGCATTGAAAGAATGGATCAAGAAACCAGCGCTTAACCCCCCTCTCTCAGAGTCGCAACAGTCCAGGCTTTGCATTCCCTTCAAAATGACATGGAGCGTGAAAATATTAATGAAAACCTCTTGGACAAGGAAATCAAAGCGCAGAGAGCAGCCTACCAATCTTTTAGAACCGAGGAAGAATACTGGAGATTAAAGTCTAGGAGCCTGTGGCTAAAAGGAGGGGACCACAATACCTCTTTTTCCCATCGGCAGTTCAGGGCCAGATTGTCAAGGAACCATATAGCAGAAATTAAGACTTCGACGGGCCAAATCTGCAAGGGCAACCAGCAAGTCAAAGAAGCTGCAGAACAACACTTCCAGAATCTCTACACCCCGGATGACCAAGGAGACGAAATGGAGGAAACAGAATTTCTCAATCACATCCCCTCCTTAGTCTCTGTTGAAGACAACGCAGATTTATGCAAACCTGTTACAGAGGAAGAAATAATCAAGACTATCTGGTCCATGGACTCCGACAAGGCCCCCGGGCCGGACAGATTCACCATACATTTCTACAAAGTTTGCTGGGACATCATAAAAAACGATCTTCAAAAGATGGTAAGGGGTTTCATGTCTAAAGCCAAAGTTGGTGGCAGCACAAACTCAACCTACCTTGCCCTGATTCCCAAAGACTCTAATCCGGAAACATTTGCCAGATTCATGCCAATTTCACTTTGTAATGCTTCCTATAAGATCTTGGCAAAGCTGTTGGCCAACAGAATCAGCCCATGCTCCCTAGAATCATCTCTACTGCCCAAGGAGGCTTTGTAAAAGGTAGACACATCCTGGACAACGTCATTCAAGTCCAGGAGACCATTCACTCAAGCAAGCAGAGAAAAGAGAAAGGTATGATAATAAAGCTAGATATGGCGAATGCGTTCGATAGAGTCAATAGAGCATTTCTCAGTAAAGTATTGCTTTCCTTTGGCTTCTCCATGCAGTTTGTCAACCTTCTAAAAGCTTGCATGAACAATCCCTGGATAGCTCCTCTCATAAACGGCAGGCCGAAAAACTTCTTTAAAGCCAAGAGGGGCATCAGGCAGGGATGCCCGCTTTCTCCCTACCTTTATATCATCTTGGCTGAAGCCTTAAGTCGAAAACTTGAAGCCGAAAGACTGATAGGATCCATTCCGGGCCTCAAATCCTCCAACAGAACAAGCTCTCTGAATCACGCTTTATTTGCAGATGACTCAATCCTTCTGGGGGGCGCCTCAATCAGAATTGCAAAAGCCTTCGGCACGGTCATAAAGAACAACTGTAAAGTCTCAGGGGCACTGGTAAACGAAAACAAAAGTGAAGTATACAGCTGGAATACAGATCATCAGGATCTCACCAATATAGCCAACACTCTTGGATTCAAAG
Source organism: Pinus taeda (assembly GCA_000404065.3). Lineage (NCBI taxonomy): Eukaryota > Viridiplantae > Streptophyta > Pinopsida > Pinales > Pinaceae > Pinus > Pinus taeda. The sequence goes on from APFE030208148.1 coordinate 162,885, forward strand.
GGCACTCTCATTGGGAGAGAATCAGATATCTCGGCCTACCCATAATCTCAGGAGTGAATAAGAGATCGCTTTGCACTGACATAATCTGCAAATTCAAATCCAAGATCTCGAAATGGGGAGGACACTGGTTGACAAAAGGAGGTAAGGTCATATTAATCAAATCGCAGCTCTCTTCATTAATAATTTATCAAGCAGCCTTTCTGCTCGCTCCCAGAAATATCATGGATCAAATCTCCTCTCTGCTTAGAAATTTCCTCTGGCAAGGAGGCAGGGGCAACGATAAGAAACTCCACCTTGTAAACTGGGAAACAGTCAAGAAACCCATCGATGAAGGAGGATTGCAAATCCGAGATCCTTCTCTGACCAATCTCGCCTTAGGAAGCAAGATCCTGTGGAAAATGTTTAAAGAACCAAGTCATCCTGTAAGTCTAATTCTGCGATCAAAATACACAAACAGCAATGATTTGAGAAACCTTCATCTGGAATACACAACCAACTGCACGTTGCTGTGGAAGCTCTGCTACAAAAGCAACAAAATCTTCAAACGAAATATCTATAGAATCCCAGGGAACGGCAAGGGAATTAGTCTTTGGCAGGACAGGATAATGGGGCGAAACTCTCTAATCGATAATGAAGAAATCGCAAGAATAAGGGACTGGTTAATTGCAGCTGGGAAGTCAAGGCTATTCGACATATCCGATTGGGATCAGAGAGGCGACTGGGCTGGTTGGGCAATCCCTGCACCTCCAGACCATCCCCAACAGCAACTAAAAATTTTCATGAACCTGATCGATGACGCCGCCCCGATCCATAGATCGATGCAAGACCGTTGGGGCTGGGGCCTCTCTGGTGATACACAGCAGCGAAAGGATATAGAGCGTGCCAGACAGCGGGAAACAGCAATCACAGTCCGGCGTTTTGGAATAGCATTTGGGATCCCGCAGCTCTCCCGAAAGTTAACTTCTTTGTCTGGACATTGATTCACAACAAGATTCTCACAGGGGACAATCTAATCAAAAGAAGCTTCGCTGGCCCTCACTGGTGCGCCCTCTGCAGAAGCAATGCCGAGACAGCTCAACACCTCTTCATCGACTGTCAGTTTGCAAAGGATGTTTGGGGTTTTACGCTTCAAGATCTTCACATACCCTCCCCTGCCCAGATATCAGTTCCAGACCTCTTCGCTGAATGGAACCATCGGTACCCTCGGCATATCCCTCAAAAAACGATTTGGCATAAAATCTGGAACGCTTTGCCCAAATTCGTCTGCTGGAAGATCTGGTTGGCCCGCAATCAGAAGGTTTTCAAGCAATACCATCTATCTCCCTTGCAAGTAGCAGCGAAGGCTAGATCTCTGCTGCTAGAAACGGTGCAGCAACAGTATTTTAAAGAGGATGCATCTCTCCAGCAGATAGAGAAGCGATGGATTGGTAAGCTTGAACTGCAAAACAGGAAAATCCTCCTGTCCCCTAATCTAGAGCTCCCAGCCTGGAAGAAGAGAAACGCAGATGAATCATTCCAGGTTTGGTGGAGAGCTCAAAACCTGTTCACAATCTTCTTTGACGGGGCTTCTAAAGGAAACCCCGGTCCCTCGAGCGCCGGCGGGATCATCTTCTCTCCTGAAGGGCGTTCCAGGCATTCTTTCTTCTGGGGTCTCGGTGTGAAGACTAACAATCAAGCTGAATTGCTCAGCCTTCTTAAAGCTTGTCAAATCGCCAGAGAAAAAGGGATCAAGGATATCCAGATTTTTGGAGACTCGGAGATCCTCATAAAGAAGCTGATCGCTGGAGAGCTTTTCAGAAATGCTGGTCTCAACAGAACTCTGGAAAGACTGAAAAGAGTCCTCGCGTTCTTTGCATCATACAAAATCTTCCATATTCTCAGAACTTCAAACAGCGAAGCAGACTTGATGGCAAACAAAGGGAGCGCTCTAGACAGAGGGTGGTTGTTCATCAATGAGGCCAGATTTATAGAAACTCCTCCATAACGGTTCAGATTTAGCAGCTGTTCTAGAAGTGTAAGCAGAATGTAATCTGGGCTGCTCCGGCAAAGCCCCTCTCTTTTTCCACCAGATTTAATAAAATATCATATCCGTTATAGTTAAAAAAAAGAAAGTATTGCTTCCTTCATACATACTGCAGTTTAAAACTTGGACAATATATGATATATCAAATGCCCGCTTTTATATCAAATGTTAATATTAAATCATGAATCACATTCACATCAAAACACAAAAAATTAAATGTTGGAACCTTTAGGAAACCTTTCCTAGTATTATAACTTTTTAAGGATAACAAAATGCCCAAAGGCATTGTTATAAACAACAATTTTGTTCTGCTACTCACTCTCACCAGCAAACGGAAAAAAGAAAAGTTCACTCTCAAGAGTTAGCTTCATTGGTTATCATCAATATTGGTGGGCATTTGGTTAATTCAGTGCCAACAGATGTAAAAAGACCACTCTCAAGACTTAGCTTCACTAGTTGGAAAAGATAAAAGTTCACCCTCAAGAATTAGCTTCATTGGTTATCATCAATATTGGTGGGTATTTGCCATTTGGTTAATTCAGTGCTAACAGACGTGAAAAAGTCCACTCTCAAGAGGTAGCTTCACCGGTTGTCATCATATTGGTGGGTATTTGGTTAATTCAGTGGCAACAGATATCCGGTTGAAATGTCCTGGGATTGGGCACAATAATTTATGCCAACAAATTTACTAGAGATGTCATTTCTGAATGCAGAGAAGCATCCCTTGGGTGTTCTTGTAAGGTTTTCCTTCAAAACAGATAGGTATCCCTTGGGTGTCCTCATAAAGTTTTCCTTCAAAACATAGAAAACAAGAAGAAAAATCCTCTCAAGTAAATGAAAAGAATATGATTCTGATTATAATGCAAATATGAAACAATGTTTTTCTCTTCTATGATAGTCATTGTACATACAAGATTACTGGATGTCTGCAATTTAATCTCTGAAAGTCTAATGGAACAGACAACAGTGACTATCTGCGTCATTGGTAGCAACCACTTGGGTGCTTTCAGAACCAGCATATATGCATATTTGGAAATATAAATATGGGTAGAATCAATCTCTTGGGTATTGTAATGACATATGAGGCTAAGCAAACACGAGGAATGCCATCCTGAGCAAAAACATATCCAGGTAAAAGAGTATGTCCAACAATAGGGTTGAATCTTTACATAATAATAATACTCCACAATGTAAAACTCTTACTAGAAACAAAATAATGATAAAAGAGAATGAATTATTTCTCATGTTTCCTACAAAAGCTGCAAAATTAATGTCATAAGCTCTTTGAAAGTTGTCCCTTGGTTTTAAAAAAATACATGTATTCGTATCAAAGAATAATTTACGGAAATATTGATTGGACAATAGTACCAAATCAAAAAGGATGGCAATACACAGTAACAATGTGTGAACGCTTGTTGAACGAAAACAAATATCACTGTACTGCAGGACTGGATAGTAAATTAACGCAGATGACAGAATGAAATGTTTATTTTGAAACCTTCCACTGTTACAAAACTTTCAAAAATAATCCCTACAAAAAGGTATTTTTAAATCTCACACAACTTGGTAGTTCTCCGTCACCATCTGTGTTCTATAGGCAAATTTTGGAGGAGGTCCTCCTTTTAGCGGTAACACACTAGCCACCTGCATCCATGTAACATCATAAGCAATATGTGTAACCAACATTACAAGATATTAGTATATCAACATGCTTGCTCTTTACAGAAAGAATGGTGAAAATATGACTTACCTTGAGTTCACAGAAAGTTCTGGCAGCTGTAAATCTCACATCTATTGGAAAGAATGCTGATGGGTCTGCTTTAGGCACCACAAACTCCATAGATCCGCTGCATAAAGAGATACATCATATAGCCCTTCAGAAATCACTAATATAGAGTGATTTAACATAGCATCAACAAACAGGAGAAAGATACAGGAGTCAAAGGAAAAAAGGAAGAAAACATACATAGACTAGTGATTCAACCAAATGACATTAATTTACCACAACAGTGAAGATAATTACCTGGAATTTGAATTATCTATCAGAAGAATGCTCCACTCTAATACAGACCTCCTTGAATCATATCTGTATATGGGACGTGACATAATCATTCATGAGAATACTGAGCTAACCTACTGTGTTTGAACATCCTACCTAAACAGTTTCTTAAAGACTTGAAAAGAAAGGCTGCTGACGAGCTGAAAATCTAAAACCACAAGAAAAATAAAGTGGTGAAGAAACCAAAAAGAGTGTTTACTGTACTAGCTAACCTCCAATCTCCATCGACCTGATTCACAGTTGGTGGGTCTCGGATGGCAGGCAATGGAATTGAAATTATAACATTCTGTAGATCAAACATCTTGGATGCTTCATACTCAATATTAACATATGTTTCCCCACCAGAAATTGATGGCCAACAATTGACTGCAAAGCACACAAGAAAAATAGTCAACAACGTTCATATCCCTGCATTGATCGTATATCACTTTCCTAAAACATATGGTATACCTGAAAAATGAAAATCTAGATATGTGAGAACAAGAGCAAAGATTGCCTTACAATGTTCAACTTTCCTCCCATTTTGCATGCATATTTGAGTCTTTTAGATAAACTCAAAAGAGTGTCCAACCAAAATATCGTCCACTTTCAACATCATAGTAACCATAGGAAAAAGTAATAAAAAGTTCAAAGATATAAAAAAAAAAAATGATTTGCAGACTCACTACTCAAAGGCACAAGTGTCTCATCTGCACTTTGCATTCTCCACTTCACCAGACCCACACCCAACGCATCACCAGTTGGACCAGCAGGAAAAGGCCTGCTAGGATCCTTGAGTCCTAACAAATTCTCCTTTGAAAATAACTCCTTGTTAATGTTTGGATGTGTCTTGAATTGAAAGCCTTTATTTGCTCCGGTCTCAATCTGACACAGAAATCTGAAATTAGAGTTTCATTTATATAGAATGGCCAACATTTGTGCCAAACTTTTAATATGTAAAAACATCATCCTGTATTATAACACTCAAGTTTTAGGAGGGATACAACTTTAGAAAGGAGATATGCTTACTGTACCTGAACCTGTATGAATCCATCGTCCTTCTGCAGAATTTGAAGAGCAAGGGTACCTTGGACTTCTAAGTTATTCAGTCCACCATCACGCTTGAGGACCACATTCAGCTTCTCTTCAACTGTTAATGTAATGGGGTCTGTTGCAACAGGAACAGATCCTCTAGATTGGCCCACAACTGGCTGCACATCCTCAACAATAACTTCTCCTTCTGCTTTCAAAGATTCCAAAAACTGGTTTGTTTTTTGAGCCTTGCCCAGTTGCATTCCAAGGCCCTTAGAAGGAGCTGTGGCAGCTGTGGTTGTACGACCTAAATGATAGAATAATTTAAGTAAAAGAATATCAGTCAATAATTTTAAAATAGATATAATATTAAATTTATACATTATAGTTCACTTGAGGCCTGCATGAACTTGAAATTTGCACAAATATAACAAGCTACCTTTTGATTTACTTGAAAATGAATCTAAATCCATTGATCCGTAACTAGAGTTGCTTCCAAAGCCACCTCCACTACCAGATATACTCATATCACTAAAACCATTTTCAATTCTTGTTGACATAGATGATTGTAATGACATTAAGCCTCCTTTATCAGACCTGTTCCTATCAATCTGTCACACAAAGAATATAGGTTAAAAAACTGAATATAAACTTACAAAGTAACCTGTCAGTTTCCAGATGAAGCCAATAGTTCAAAAAATTACATTCTGTACTGTACCTTGCTTTTATCAATCTCACTTGCTTTTCGTTTCATAACATCCTTTGTCTCATTTATCTTGCTTTGCATTATTAGCTTGTGGAGTCGTTCTTCATGACTCTCCATCTCACAGTATTGCTTGACTTGTGCAATTGTGACATTCTCTTTGTGCCCCAGGGAGATGACTTCATCAAAGGCAAAGATTAGCTCAAAGGCCATTCTGCAAATCCCTTCTTCGTCCAATGAAGCTGAGTATTCAGGCACCTAGTATGGATTAAGGGGTTCAATGTATGCAATAAAGAAAGAATGAAGCAAGGAGATCATAGGGTTCAAGTGAATATTTAATGAGTAAATATTAGTTCTAAAACTTTAACACAGTATGCATATGGAACCATAAATAGACACAGTTAGAGTGAACTCAATAAAACAGGTTAAGGAAAGGTTGGGATTAAGGATAAAAGTCACCACTATTGCTAACATCATTTAAAGCCAGGCACTGAAATCTAACTATTGAAAATTCATTTACTGAATAATCAGTGCTAGAGCAATGTAATGTCAATCACCAGAACCACCTTGACAAATTTACTTACTTTTCTTTTCCAATAATTAAGGAGTAGGCATCTTTCTTTTATGATTTGATGTTCGGCAGTCATATAATTAATCCAATAAAAAATCAGACCAAATCACAGAAAAAATAAAGGGATGAAAAGGTCTCAAGGATACAATTTTGGAAAGCACCCTCAAGGTTTCCAGATCCTCAAGGATATTGCTCTGCTTGTTGGTAACAAGCAGCAAATACAGAGCTTCCATGGGCTGGTACACATAACGAACATTTTCTGTCTCTACATATGTATGTTGTTTTCCAATGCCAACCAATTTAGGGAAAGCTGCAAGCAATCCTTCAATCCTGATTCTCGACATGTCAACAAACTGCCTAGATACCAGAGCTGCATATACACAACATCAAAGTAGTCACAATTAGACTGGTAGAACAGTATGTGTGCACTAAAGAAGCAATAGTTTATGAATCTATTTCCTTCAGAAAGGAAAGATGTTGACAAAGAAAAACTATGAGTTATCTGTGTTTCAATCAACTTTGTCGATATATATATATTCTAGTGAAGTAGCTTTTTATTCTAAAAATTGTGTTTTCTCATGAAAAACAGAGTAAGCTGCACAACAAATTACAGCCACTAATAGCTCCTTGTCCAAATACTTCTGTAGCAGAGGTATGGAATCATAGACTTCAAAATGGAAGTGCCTGAATACGGACAACTCAAACTATGCATATCAGTAAAACTTTCATACCTTTCCCTGTTTTGGTAATAATGGATGCTGCAAGAACCACCTGGACAGAGAAATCAGAGTACAGCTAAAGAATATAAGAAATCACTTTTGGAGAGGCAAAAGCAAAACAGTTTCAAAAACAAAACATCAAATATTGCACATCTATAGTACATCCACAGCCAAAATCTCCAAGCCTGTAGAACGCATCTACCTTTGTTTCAACTGCGGCAGAACATAAGGTGATTTTAATTAAACATGTGCTATGGAAATTGCACAAAATCTCGTAGATATCATCATGGAATATTGGCAGATGGAATGGCTGGAGTACAAGTTGAAGCAGTTGGATATTCGGTCAAATGTAATCAGTTGTAAATGTTTGTGACCAATCTAGAAAAACAGGATGCTTTCATGTCTCTGATATCTTTGGTACTATGTATCATAAGATCTTTCTGAAAGTAAAAATCACAACTGCATCCCTACATGGGGCTATATGCTTGCAATTGATTTGTTATGTCCATGTATGTCACAAATGAATTCCCCAGACTGAGAATTTAGAAACAAATTTTTCATAGTATATATATTAAATTATTCATACAAGTTAAACTTATTACGATAGATACTTGAATATCAAAACCACATCTCTGCTAGACTGAAAAGTTCAACAACACTTCAAGTTCAAATATCCACAACATTGTCTTCTGTAGAGTGGGCAGCTAAATTTTTATATACCTAAAATAATCAGACTAAGACGTCCATGCAGACCTCCATGTTGACTAGTTGCCCTTTGTAAAACATGGCTCTGACAAGGAATTTACACCCATCTGAAATTCACCTCTTACAGACAGGATTTTCTCCAGTAACAAAAATTTCTAGCAAATCTTGTCCATTTTTTAGATTTAGAGTTAGAAGATTTTTTCAGGATAAACAGGGTTTTTAAAAATCCATACAATGATATCGGCAGCATTGCATTGAATGCAAAGTCAAATATGATTTGTGTAATTTCATCCAAAAGGTTCCAGGTTTTAACTTTACAGTCGTTGATTATGAGGGGCACGTATAGCATGAGTGGCCGCCTAAACATTTATAAAATATTAACTGAATTGCGAACATAGATTTTTAGGTGACCATTAAATTTGCAAAGTATTTTAACAGTATTGATTATAAAGCATGCGTGGTGTTTTGAGATAGAAGAAGATGACAGCATGATAATTGGTGAATGTTCCCAAAGAAAAAAAAAATGACTTGACAAAATTGTTCCAAGGATTATTGTCTTTGAAAGGCAAGAAATATTACTTGGTTATCGACATTAAGGGAACAATAAGAGGAAAAAAATCTAGAGGAAAATGTTAAAATTGGTAACTAAGGCCAAATTCCACTCTGGACAGCGCATTTGATGGAGATGATGATTGCATTGAATTCTTCTTTTCGAGAGGACCAAAATTGATCTAAAGATCATCTAATTTGGACAAGCAGAAATGTGTTTTTGAATTTATGCCCACACATGTTCAAATTGTTCAGGTTGGCCACATCATCATGTCATGAAGCCCACTAGACATGTCACTTCACCCTCAACAACTTGTATAAATACAAGTGACCTCTCACCTCATTTGGCATCATCACTCACACATTCTTCTCTCTCCTCTCATTGGTTCGTACAGCAATTGGGCATTCTCTTTCTCTCACACGTGTGGCTTTTCAGACTGAAGTACAGGGCCAAAAATTTCAGGAATTGACTGAAGTTTGACCAGCGTTGAGCAAGGACTGTTTGACCAAGTTTGACTGTGATTTTGGAAGGTTTGACTCTGTTTGACCAGGCCGCATTAATTGGCACAGAAACTGAGATTTTCTGGGCTGTTTGACCTGTGTTGCTTCAGATTGACCAAGTGACCACAGATTTTATGACTGTTCTGAGCTGACTTTGACCACTGCTGGAGGCCGAGCTTGACTGCCTTTGACCAAGTTTCAAAGGAAAGGTTTTGCTGCTGCATTGACCATCTTTGACTTTCTGGTTAGGGCTGAGTTTGACTGTGGTTGACTGCAGATGTGACAGGGATGTTTTGACTTTGATTTGGCAAGTCAACTTTGACTTTTGTACTCTCTCTATGCTGAACATTTGATATAATAATAAAAAGAATTGATCAAAGGGTTGTCCCCACATTGGAGTTTTTCCCTGGCATCCACCAAATCTGGTGTCCTCTTGTCTTGGCTTGTCTTCTGCATTTTATTTTATGTTTTATCTACAGTCACTGTCAACATGATTTATGGTTAATCTGATTGCTATTGGAAACTAATTTGGAAATTGTCATTGGGCTGCTAAAAGTACATTGAAGTAATTGTGCTAAGCATAGAACATACCATTGTTAACTAAAATTAACATGGAAACAGAACCTAGGGGAAGACAAAGCCCTAGCAAGAGAGAGAAAAGCAATCACCAAAAAAGATTTATTGGACGAGTTTCAATGGCTTTTTCATCTTACTTCAAGACCGAGGACAAGCACAATGACAAATCTGACTATCATGCATAGAAGGTGACTTTGACCTGACTTTGGAGCATGAAGTATTGGACTATGTGCAGGGAAAAGTGGTGGAGCCTCCTTCAAATGCAACGACTGCTGCTAAAACAAAGTATAGAAATGGTGAGGTCAAAGCAAAGAAAATTTTGGTTGACTCTATTCAAAAGCATTTGGTTGCCTATATTTCTGATTTGGGAACTTCTAAGGAGATATATGATAAGCAGGTTGGGATGTTCAAAGTGGACAATGCAAATCAAATCCTCTTTCTCAAAAACAAGTTGAAGGATATCAAGATGGATAAAGGGGAGTCTATTAAATCCTACTTCATAAGAATAACACAATCAAGAATGACCTACTATTGAAGGATATCAAGATGGATAAAGGGGAGTCTATTAAATCCTACTTCATAAGAATAACACAATCAAGAATGACCTACTATCTATTGGAGAAGTTATTGCTGACAAAGAGTTCTCTCTTATTGCACTTGGAGGTCTTTCAACTTTCAAGAGCATGGAATGTGTTTAACACCACCATTCTCAACAATGACAGGATCCCTCAAATGGAAATGAGGAGACAAGGATGATGGAGAGAGACAAGCCCTCAAATGGAATGAACCTACTGCTTTCTCCGCTCATGCAAAGAAGAAAAATAATATTGGTCCAAGGAGAGAGGGTCCAGGGTTTCAAGGAAGGAAGAAAAGGAAGGTGCTACAATTGTAACAGGTAAAGCCACTATGCTAGAGAGTGTCCTCACAAGAAAAATTCTCCAAGGGATGACAACAACAATTTCGAAGGCAATGGCAATCAAAGGAATAAAAGGTTCAACAATAAAGAAAAGAGGAATGCTCCCGCTGCTCGATATGGAAATAGTTGACCTCCCAAAAGGACGAGAAATTCCAGGGATGAGGAAAGTAATGTTGTAAAAAAAACAAAAGGAGTTTTGTCTCATTTCCGCTCTATCTACTGCCTATCCTCCAGATACTTTGGATCAGTGGTTGATTGATACTTCATTGGGTACAAAGAGGCCCTCTCAAATTTGATTGAAAAGAAGACTAATTTAGAGATTATACTTGGAGATAATGCCACCTACCCCGTGAAAGGGATAGGTACTGTCACTCTTCACTTGAATCAAGGTCAAACCATTCATCTACAATAAGTATTGTATGTGCCCGATTTGAAGAAGATCCTGGTGTTGAAAATGTGTAACTAGGTTCGGTCTTCATAATGACATATGTAATTGTGATCTTATGTAATTAATGTAAAGAAGAAAATAAAATTATTTTTGTAATACTTGAATCATGGGTTTCATGATCAAGGAATTTTATTTTAGTTAAGGTTCCCATTGTGAACCTTTAGGTTTTGTCATCTAGTCATAAAGGTCAAATTGAGTCAATGTCATGTATGAAGGACCCTTCTTGGGCGTGTTACATTTTTGTATAAGTCATTAAATGAATAAGAAGGCCCTCCAAGGCCAAGCAAAGGCACCTTCATCAAGTCAGCTTCAAGAAGAATAATGAAACCTCTCAAAAGAACATATCAGCGTAGGTCCCTATCAAGTCGACTTATATGCATGGGCAAACAACCATAAATAGGTAGCTTGGCCTCATTTCATAAGGCAGATTTTCAGTTAACATCAAGTCTGAAATAAGAAGTGCGAAGGTCACTTGGGAAGAAGCCTAATCATCAGCGAAGAGAGAAAGAAGAGTGAAGTCTTTAGCATCATTTTTGGAGTTGTTTTGGGTCACACATGCGAATAAGAAAGCGGTCATTTTCTGCAGGTCAAGAGGAATTTCAGTCCTCTTGTTTAACCGAATTTTAAGAAGGAAAAATCAAAGGAGAAGCCGAGATAAGTTAGAAGGAGACTCTATCCTAAGTGAAGGTATCAAGGACATTTTCTAGAAGGAGAAACTAGTGTTTCTGAATTAGGGTCGAAGATTGTAGACCTAATTCAAGGAAGCTGAAATAAGGTGAATATTTGAAGCAGAAGAAAGATGAATTCTAAAAGGTAGCTGAGAAAGAGGAAGGAGCAGAAGTTTGTCCATTGTTGACTAGATCAAGAAGGATCTCATCAAGGAAACTATCTTGGACTTGGAGTAGCAAATAGGTCAAGGGTCTTGGTCTTGGTATTCATCGATTGAAGTCTCTATAAGAAGAATTTTTTCGGGTTTTCCTATCAAGTGGGCGAGGTTTTGGCCCTGGCTGATAGCCTACATTTTGTGTCTCGTCTCTTTATGGTTTATGCATTGGTAGCTATTTGATGAAGGAAAACACTAATAACCTAAGTCTTTATCATTTTTGGAGTTGTTTTGGGTCACATGTGCGAAGGAGAAAGAGGTCATTTCCTGCAAGCCAAGAGGAATTGCAATCCTCTTGGTTAACCGAATTTGAAGAAGGGAAAGTCAAATGAGAAGCCGAGATAAGTTAGAAGGAGACTCTATCATAAGTGAAGGTATCAAGGACATTTTCTAGAAGGAGAAACTAGTGTTTCTGAATTAAGGTCGAAGATTGTAGACCTAACTCATGGAAGCCGAGATAAGGTGAATATTTGAAGCAGAAGGAAGCTGAATTCTCAAGGGTAGCTGAGAAAGAGGATGGAGCAGAAGTTTGTCCATTGTTGACTAGATCAAGAAGGATCTCATCAAGGAAACTATCTTGGACATGGAGTAGCAAATAGGTCAAGGGTCTTGCTCTTGGTATTCATCGATTGAAGTCTCTATAAGAAGAAGAATTTGTTCGGGTTTTCCTCTCAAGTGGGCGAGGTTTTGGCCCTGGCTGATAGCCTACATTCTGTGTCTCTTGTCTCTTTATGGTTTATGCGTTGGTAGCTATTTGATGAAGGAAAACACTAATAACCTAAGTAAAAGAATATCCTAATCTAAGAAAATAAAAAGCATTCACAAGCAATTATCTAATGAAGAGAAATCACTTAATATTGATGCTATCAGAGCTAAGGTGACAAAGTCGAGGAAGGGCATCTTATCAAGAGCCACTCGAGGATCAAATCTCGAGTAAGGCATCAAAGCAAATCTAGAAGATCATCTTGAAGTCAAGATCTACAAAAGAAGTATCAATAACCCCAGACCAAAGAAGAAGTCTACAAAGAAGTTTTGGAACCCTTAAGCCATCTCAAGAGACCTCAAAGACCCTAATCAAGTTAAAGGACTTATACATCAAGTAAGACCAAGAACACTGTCATCAAGATTCTAAGATGATCTCTCTCTCGTTGAAGCAAGATCCTTACCATTGAAGACATCATCAAGAAGTCGTCAACAAAGACTGCTCCATCAAAGGATCCAAAGGGATCTCCCTCTCTATGGGATCAAGGATCATTATTGAACAAAACTATCTACATCAAGGAGAAGTTTTCTATTCTATATATCATCATCAACATCAAGCAGCAAGGAGAAGGAGCATCCTATCAAGTAAGTATATTTATGTCCACATCTGAATCTATCAAAATGTCTTTTTGCAAGGAAAGCAACAAATTGGTTGGGGTCTCAAACTATCTTGCATGGAAGAAAAGCACAGATCTGAATCTCATTGAAAATGAGGTTATGGAACATGTCAAAAGATCAATCACCAAACCAGCAAAGGAAAATGCTCAAGCACTCGCAAAGTATATGAAAGGGGAAGTTAGGGCTCAAAGGATTCTCATAGAATCCATCAAGGATCCCCTCATCCCATATGTATCAAAACTCGAAACTTCAAAAGAAATCTATGACAAACTGGTAGAGTTGTATTCTGTAAGCACTGCTCGAGAAGTCATCTCATTAAGGCAAGAACTCTACAAGCTGAAGATGTCAAGGGAAGATGGAATAGCCTCATACTTTAGAGGATATTTGAAATCAAGGATCAAATTCAAGATCTGGGAGAAGTCATGTATGATAGATAGAGAAATGATTACAGTTGTACTAAATGCACTACCGAACGAGTGGGGTAACTTTACTTCAAGTATTTATGGGAAGAAAGAAGCTACTCCATTCCAGGATCTATGGTCACTGTGCAAGATTGAAGAATCTAGGCTAAAAGCCAAATCTGATGTGGGAGCACATGAGCAAAATCAACCTTATGCTACTATGACAAGAAGAAAGGCAAAATTTGGAAAGTCTAGTTTTCGGAAAAAGAAGGGCATGGCTGAGATCCAATGCTATGGGTGTCAAGAATATGGACATTAGAGAGATTATCCTAAGATCAAGAAGGACAATATCAAAAGAGGAAGAGAAGAAGCCATATCACCAAAGAAGTGAAGGAAGTTGAAAAGAAGAAGTCCAAGAAAGAGGAAGTAAGAGATCTCTACTATCACTGAGATAGTCTTACTTGCCTAAGTTCTTTTCAAGTTCTTGTTCTTAAGTCTTCTGTTGTAAGATATGGCTATCATGATTCACTAAGAAAAATGAAGTATTTATGCTTGTATTCGATATTGTAAAGTCATGTCATGTGGTTGCAGGTAACATGGATCAATGCTCTATCTTGAGAGCATGATCAAAAGGAAGGATCTCCTTTTTCGAAGGGATGCAGGAATGCATGGGTCACACATTCACTAGATGAAATCAAGATAATATGTCCTCATACGTAATATGAGGTGGTTGACAATAATTGGAGGAACTCTAATTGGAAGTTCCTGGGAATGAAATGTGTAAAAGAAAGGAAGGGAGATAACAATGGAATATGCAACCATAGAAAAGGCAATCAACATCCGAGAACCAAGAGATCTGACTAAGATATCTCAAAGAAAGATATGTAGAATTTGATGAAGTATGAAGAAGAAAGAGACCCTTGACAATATATATCTTTGGGAGATGTGTCAATATGTATGCAGGATGTTGATGCAAACTAGAACATGTCATGATGAAAGACCATCACAAAGGTAATTTTGATTTAAGTGTTCATTTCTTATTTTTGAACAAATACCTGGATGGGCTTATGCAAGGTTGCCAAGGGAAGATCTATGGATGTCTTCCAACACCGATGCTCATGTAATATGATGAAAGATCCTTAAGGAAACATGGCATGAAGAAGGCAACATGGCATGAAGGAAGACGAGATATGAATTGATGGATAACTTTCTGATGATGACATGATTGATTCATGGATGAGAGTGATGGATGGTTTGTGCCCTCTGAATAAGTCCCAAACATGAAGAGTCTCGAATAATGAAAAGAAGTTCATGACATTGTGAGGAGGAGTTCTTCAAGCAACCAGTTGTCCCATCATCTCCACCTGAGGAGTTGTTGTAGGTCCCTAATTAAGAGGGAGCCTGGAAACAAGTTTTCTTACTTGGAAGAAACTTAGAAGCAAAATTCCTAGGCCAAGAGGGAGCTTAGGTACATTCCTTCCTAGGAATGAGTACATTCCTTTATTGGAATAAGTATGTCCTCCCTAATCAAGCGAGAGAGATAGACACATCATTCTTGTCTTCACTTGGGAGGACAGAATGGAGGATTGGGTAAACATCTAGCACTGATGCTCTTTGAGGATGAGTTAGGGAATCCAAGATAAGAGTAGTTGTAGAGGACCGATATTCTTTAAGGACTGGGAATCCAAGATAAGAATAGTCCTGGTGGAACACACGCTAAGAACTTGGGAGCAATTTGATCAATTAATCAATTTGTTGAGAGAGGCAGCCCCTTTGGCGTTGAAGGCCAAGGATGCAAGAGGATGGGCCCCAAAGGGGCTCATACTTAGTAAAACAAGGGTACTGCCTAAAGCCTTCTCCTGTTGCTCTCCGCCAAAAGGAAGAGAACCATATCATTTCTTTATTTAATAGAAAGATGGTGGTGTACCTCTGTTTCTATTTTTGGTGTTGGAATGCTCGTGATCTAATAAGAGCATTGAAGCCTTTGTTTATCGGAAATCAAAGATGAACTAATGGACAAATTCTTGATCATAAAAAAAACACAAATTTTTCTAGGGCTTCATTTTTTCGAGTCAGAGGGTATGTTCCGAGAGAGACAATGATGAGGGTGTTTACATCATTGGTCTCGCCAGCATTGAGCTCAGATCTTGTGGGGAGATAGAGTTGTTAGTCAAGGCCTTGCTATGTGACAATGTTGGTTGATATAATGATAAACAGATGGGTTACCAATCCGACTCTTCTTATGAGAATTCTTCATGCTGAGAATGACCAAGTACCATTATGAATACCTCCCTAGTTAAGAGAGAGTGTTGAAAAGTGTAACTAGGTTCGGTCTTCATAATGACATGTAATTGTGATTTTATGTAATTGATGTAAAGAAGAAAATAAATTTATTTTTGTAGTACTTGAATCATGGGTTTCATGATCAAGGAATTTTATTTTAGTTAAGGTTCCCATTGTGAACCTTTAAGTTTTGTCATCTAGTCATAAAAGTCAAATTGAGTCAATGTAATGTATAAAGGAACCTTCTTGGGCATGTTACATTTTTGTATAAGCCATTAAATGAATAAGAAGTCCCTCCAAGACCAAGCAAAGGCAGCTCCGTCAAGTCGGCTTCAAGAAGAATAATGAAACCTCTCAAAAGAACATGTCGGCTTACGTCCCTATCAAGTCGGCTTATATGCATGGGCAAACAACTATAAATAGGCAACTCGACCTCATTTCAGAAGGCAGATTTTCGATCAAGATCAAGTCTGAAATAATAAGCGCAAAGGTCATTTGGGAAGAAGCCTAATCATTGATGCGAAGAAAGAAAGAAGAAGAGTGAAGTCTTTACAATCATTTTTGGAGTTGTTTTGGGTCTGTGCGAAGAAGAAAGAGATCATTTGCTACAGGCCGAGAGGAATTGCAATCCTCTTGGGTAACCAAATTTGAAGAAGGACAAGTCAAAGGAGAAGCTAAGATAAGTTAGACAAAGACTCTATCCTAAGCGAAAGTATCAAGGACATTTTCTAGAAAGAGAATCTAAGGTTTCTGAATTAGGGTCGAAGATAGGAGATCTGAAGCAGAAGGACGTTGAATTTTAAAGGGTAGCCGAGAAAGAGGAAGGAGCAGAAGTTTGTTAATTGTTGACTAGATCAAGAAGGATCTCATCAAGGAAACTTTGTGTCTTGGTCTTGGAGTGGCAAATAGGTCAAGGGTCTTGATCTTGGTATTCATCAATTGAAGTCTCTATAAGAAGAAGAATTTGTTCGGGTTTTCCTCTCAAGTGGGAGAGGTTTTGGCCTTGGTTGATAGCTTACATTCTATGTCTCTTCTCTCTTTAAGGTTTATGTGTTGGTAGTTGTTTTATGAAGAAAAACACTAATAACCTAAGTAAAAGAAGATCCTACTCTAAGAAAGTAAAAAGCATTCACAAGCACCGATCTAACAAAGAGAAATCACATAATATTAATGCCCTAGATTTCTCAACACCTGGTGTCTATTTTTGCAATGGAAGATAAAGGCTTCAAAATAGCATTTATTGATGGCAAGGTACGTATTTGGCAAAGAAACCCTAAAGATGCATTCACACTTGGATTTAGGGTTGATGGCCTCTATCAAGTTGGAGGAAGTCCTTTGGGAGCCTTGACTTGCGATGCTTCTCTTCAATCTGAATTATGGCCTTAAAGATTTTTCCACCTTCATTACAAAGCCTTACCTGGGGTAAGGAAAATGGTCACAAGCATGCCCGATTTCAACATGAATCATGGAGTTTGTCAGGGTTATGTAGCTGTGAAACTTACAAGGGGACCATTCCCTTCAAGTGAAAGCCAAACTCCCGATATTCTTCAATTGGTCCATTCTGACTTGGTCTATTTCTTGAAGAAGAAGGATGAAGTGTTCAAATGGTTTCGTTCTTTCAAAGCCTTGGTGGAAAATCAAATAGGGAAGAAGATCAAAATATTAAAGATCGACAGTGGAACCAAATATGAATCAAATGAATTCAACAACTTTTGCAAAGACGCTGGCATTAAGAGGGAGACAACCGTTGCATACACCCCAAAGCAAAATGGAGTTGTTGAAAGGAAGAATCGAACAATCATGGAAGCCACTCGTGCCATGCTACATGATCAAGGCCTACCAAAGTTCTTATGGGGAGAAGTTGTCAACACTATCGTGTATGTTCAAAATTTTGATTTGGGGTAGCATCAGATGTGCTCTAGTCATGAAAATTGGTAGAGAGGCTAAAGCACATGAAATCTCCAAGACCCACAAATGGTTTGGACAGATTGTACCCAGTTTAGGAGATATTAAAATAATTAATATTTTTAATAGAGTTCCTAAGTCTAAACTTAGGAAAAATAAAATATTAATGGGTATTAATATAAAACTGAGTTAAAAGGTTCCAAAAGTCATGGATCAAGCCAAATCTAATCTTAGTCGTTGATTAGAGATGTAATTTCTATCGTTGATAGACCAACGAGAAAAGTATAAGAAGAGGCTTGAGGGTCAGTTGGAGAACACACCAAAGTGATAAGTCATTCATTTTGCTAAAGCAGGGTTGCTAAGCAAAGTTGAATCAGTGATCAGCAGCAAGGGGCAATGCGTATGAGGCAGAGAGGCAAAGACAACAATGGGAGACCAGCGCAGAAGCAAAGAGAGCAAGAGCAGCAGCTCGTCCAGGCTACGCAGAGACAACGCAGAGGCCAGAGGGACTGCGTCATCCACGCCGAGGTTGTTGGAGTGACGCAGAGGGACCCAAAGGCTACATTGTGCCTCATAGGGCTAACACAGAGGGTCCTAGGGCTGACGCAGGTCAGCAAGAGGTTGACGCAAAGACCAAAAGGGGCAGCGCTGAGCTTCAGTTGTGTCGGAGAGGGTTTCGTGGGACAAGTTTGCTAAATACCTGTTTCCGAATATATAGGTATTCCTACCGTATATTTTTATCTATCGGGTGAGCCAGTTAGGCACCCAGTTGTACTCAAAAAGACTGCATAATAATATAACCCTAAGAATAGATGTTGTAATTGTATTATGTTTATTTCGGTATTTAAATGTATTAAATAACTTGTTCGAATTTAAACAAGTAGAAGAAATAAACCAACAAAATACAGATTAATTTTCTAACAGATAGACTTAGAAAATTCAAGGCAAATCACAAGAAAACTGAAGGCATCATCTAAGCAGAACATTTGCAGCAGATTCAGCTGTCTCGAGTGACAGAGTTGATCCTTGCAAAAAGCGACAGAGGAAGGAGTGACGCAAAAGGATTGCGTCATCAGTCTGGGCCAGAGAGAGGCCAGCGCAGAGGCTGAGGAAGGCAGAATTAGGCTCACACAGAGCCACGCAAAGGCCAAAAGGGCTGACACAGTTGGCTGAGGGAGCTAGTTTGTCGGTATCGGTATTGCGTAGAGCCAAGAGGCTCAATCCTTCAATTGTTGGGGCATAGGAGGCTGTGGGTAGTTTGCGGAGCGAAGCTGGTGGGGTACTGTGGTCAGAACAGTACCTAACAGGGCAAGACCAAGGTAGAGGGAGTTGTTGCCGAGGCAGATTTCTAGCCAAGGAATCCGGATCAGTGTTGCAGTTGCACAGGCAATCGGAGAGGGGCAATTTGACGTTCGCAAAAGGATTTCTAGGAGGGAAATCGAGACTGAGAGGGAGTCTAGAAGAGAACTTCCACACAGGAAGTAAAGAGACTTGGAAGAGTCGAACCAAGAACTTCAAGACGGGAAGTTGGGAGACTCAACAAGAGTCGAACCGAGAACTTCTAGGAGGGAAGTAGAGAGACTCTGCAGGAGTCGAACAGAGTACTTCCAGGCGGGAAATAGAGAGACTCGCAGGGGTCGATAGAGAAGAGCAGAGAGATGCTTGTGAATGGGCTAAGGGATCAAGATAGGCTGGACAGAGCGTCCAACTTTGTGGTTTGAAAGGCCAGGATCTTGTCCATTCTAGACAGATATCGCATCAAGGCCTTCGCCTTGAAAGCAGTCGCGATCCCAGTTGACCTAACTAAAAATGAGAAGTACGAGGAGGCAATGGCCAGGGCGAAGTGCATTATCCTTGATGGAGTCAAGGATCATGTGGTCCAACATATTGCCGAGAAGGAGACGACAAATGAGATGTGGGAAGCCCTGAAGAAATTGTACCAGCAAAATTTCGTGAAGAGGAAGATGCTACTTGAGAATCAGTTGCAGTCATACCAGATGTAGAAGGGGGAGCAGATAGATCACTTCCTCGGTCGATTGTAGGAGATCCCGAACCAACTAACTTCCATAGGGGCCATGCCGGATGAGGAGATGTTGGTGAGGACCGCACTTAACGCAGTCTAGGAGGAGTGGAAGACATTTGCCCATAGCATACTGGGCAAGGCCAGTCTTCCAAATTGGGAAGAATTGTGGGCGGCTCTTCACCAAGTGGAGATCAGGCGGTTGAGCAAGGCGGGGAGTGGCGGAAAGTCAGGATCAAGAAGGAAGAGGAAGAGGATGCGGCTCTGGCATTTGCGAGAAAGCAGGAGAAGAGAAAGAAGAAGGACCTCTCCAAGGTCAAGTGCTTCCATTGTGGGGAACTAGGTCATTATGCGAACCAATGCCCGAGAAAGAAGAATAAGGGAGAGGCTTCGAACTCTAAGGCAACACCAGCAAAGGCAGAGAAGGAGGTCGAGGAGGATGACAATTGTGCCATGAGTACTCATGTGCCACTTGAGAAGAAGTGGAGAGACATCAAGTTGTAGTCAAGAGGACTACAGGCGATGAGGGGCAGGATCCTTGAGGTACCCAACCCCTTGGATTATACCTTGCTACAGAAGCCCCGAACAGGAGTAGCAAGACTAACGGATGTCGGTAGAGACGGATGCGAATGAAGTGGCAGAGAGTGCTACAGTGCAAGAGTCCTCAGGCAGCGCGAGGCTAGTAGGCTCCAACAATGTGAGAGACACGGGAGTGTTGCACCAATGCAGGATGGCATAGAGAGGTGTGCAATGGTGCGAGATGCAGGGAGTTGTTGCAGCATCATAGAGGTCGCTTGTTAGCAGCAGAGAGAGCTTCAGCATCGAGAGTGTTTCTAGCCTGACAGGGATGTCAGATGTTGGGTGGATCAGTTATTTACTTCTCAGTGACTCAATTGCAGTGCAGTAGTAGTATGCAGTAGCACGATGCAACATGATGAGAGGGGGATGCGGTGCAGATGCAGTGTTGGGAGGATGGACCAACAGCAGCACAAATGCAAAGGGAGCTGCCATATAGATACAGTAGTAGTCGTGGCAGGGCCATGGGCAGCAGTACAGGATGTAGCAGTGCAGAGGATGTTGGGCGGGGAGGCCTAGCATCAGCACAAGTAGCAGTGCCATATGATCAAAGTAATGCTCAGTGTGGAGTATTACTAGATCACAGTCCTCGCTAAGAGGGAGTGTTGATTTGGGATAACATCGGATGTGCTCTCGCCATGAAAATTGGTGGAGAGGCTAAAGCACATGAGATCTCCAAGACCCAGAAATGGTTTGAATATATTGTACCCGGTTTAAGAGATATTAAAATAATTAATATTTTTAATGGAGTTCCTAAGTCTAAACTTAGGAAAAGTAAAATATTAATGGGTATTAATATAAAACTGGGTTAGAAGGTTCCAAAAGTCACGGATCAAGCCAAATCTAGGAAGAAAGGTACAATTGGGGCTACAGTGAAAATCAACAGGGTTCTAAATATTTTTTTTATTTTTTCTTTGACTTAAGTTGGGTTGGGGCTTCTCGGACACTCCCAAGGTGCTCCCTTGATGCTCCTTAGATGCTTTCTAGATCCTCCCTCATGGTAATGTTAATTTATTAAAGTAAAAATGACATTCTCCTTTATTTTTCATTTTCATCATTTTACTTAAATTTTTAACATTACCATGAAATGACTCAGGATGTTTGAGAGTGGTTCCAACCTCATCAAACTTCATATGGAGAAAATAGAATTTATCCTATTCAAAATTCAACAGACTTACAGTTTTCAGGAATTCAAGATCAATGGAATTGTGGCATTTCATTAGATTATATCATGTATGAGGGTATGTGAATAGCATTTAATCAAGAGAACAAAGCCCTATATGTACCCTAGTGTTGGTGGTGTTAATTTTTGAACTCCTTTGTCATGCCCTTAGCAAAAAATTACCTTTCAATCAAATCAAAATCATCGATCAAGCATGTTAAGCTTTTTCTACCATATTTTAAGGCTTCGATTAGGTAGTTTGATAAAAATTGGGCAATGTTGACTAATATCCCTAGACAATCGAGGTAGAGGCAAAGGCTAGAAAAGGAGAAGAATCTAAATTCTAGATGGTTGATTGTTATTTTTAGATAACAGTGGTATGTTCTATGCTTAGCACAATTTACTTCAATGTTCTTTTAGCAACCCAATAACAATTTCTAATTATTTCCAGTGGCAATCACATTAACCATTAATCACATTGATAGTAAATGCAGATAGAACATAAAAACAAATGCAGAAGACAAGCCAAGACAACAGGACACCAGATTTGGCGGATGTCGGGGAAAAACCCCAATGTGGGGAAAACCTTTTGATCAAATCTTCTTATTATTATTCAATAGTTCAGCACACACACAGAGTACAAAACTCAAATTGATTAGCCCAATACAAAGTCAAATCAACCCTATCAAATTCTACTATCAAACTTCAGCCCTAACTAGTAAGTTAGCGCTGGTCAAAACAGCAGTCAAATACCTCCTTTGAAGCTCGATCAAAGGCAGTCAAATACCTCCTTTGAAGCTCGGTCAAAGGCAGTCAAACTCGACCTCCAGCAAAGGTCAAAGTCAACCCAAAATAGTGCCAAAAACTCTAGTCAAACTTGGTCAACCAGCGGTCAACCCTGTGATCAACGCAACTCAAACAGCTCCAAAATTCTCGATTTTTGTGCCAATCAATGCGGCCTAAAGAAAACGAAATTTTGCCCTCAAAACCACAGTCAAAATCAGTCAAAACAACCTCTGTCAACATTGGTCCTAAAGTCTGAAATTTCGAACTGTAATTTTCTACCCATAAAATCGTCCTCTTTGCCACACGTGTGAGAGAGAGAAGCTACTCCATGTTGTACGAACCAATCTAATGAAGAGAGAGAAGAATGTGAGTGAATGATGTCAAAATGAGGTGTAAGGTCTCTTCTATTTATACACTTCATTGTGGGTGAAGAGACACATCCATTGGGCTTCTTGAGCCTACATTAAGCTGAGGCCGACCTGGACAATTTGCACATGTGTGATCATAAATTCAAAGTCACAAATCTACTTGTTCGAATGAGATGATCTTTATATCAATCTTAGACCTCTCGAAAAGAGGAATCCAATGCAATCGTCATCTCCATCAAATGAGTTGTCCCAAGGTGGAATTTGGCACTAGTTTCCAATTTTAACACTCCCTCTCAACTAGGGAGAATTCCACCAGCCAATCCATTTGTCGTCATGTACCATCACCGTCATCTCTACTCTGCTGAACCATGAAGTAATAATGATCGAGAGTGAGTCACAAGACCTTACCACTCTTCACTGACAAAAGTCAATCCAAAAGTGGAACCTCAAATGATCCCAGATCAAGTTGTTGAACACCATGCATCCTAGTCATAGGGAGTACGGCAGTACATGATGCGTCCATCGGTAGTGCTATGGTCCCTAACCACTTTTCCCAACTCATTGGCCATATGAGAGGTACTTCAAATGAGTCCCGAACTCCATGGGTAGGATGTATGTTGGAGCATCGGCAGGAGAAGGTGAACCACTCATCCTACTCATATGCCATAGGAGAAGGTGAACCACTCATCCTATGCATTTGTCAATAGTAGGGGAAGATGAACCACTCACCCTACACAGATGTCAACCATCATGGGGTATCACAAGGGAGGTGAACCACTCACCTTGTACATAGCGCACCACTAGGGAAAGGTGAACCACTCACCTTGTACATAGCATACCACTAGGGGAAGGTGAACCACTCACCTTATGGTCGCTCATAGCTCCAAGAAGTTCCCCAAGCCCCCAGGAGCTCCCAGAGCTCAGTGTCCAACTCATGCGAGACCCTCATAGGAGGGTCTTTCCACAACTCCAAGTCTCTCTTAGAAGGCTAACAATTTGACCTTCCCTAAGGGCTTTCTAAGAATGTCTGTGACCTGCTCATCCGTCCTGATGTGTTGGAACCTTATTGCTCCTCTTTATACCATATCCCGGATAAAGTGGTACCTGATATCAATGTGCTTGGAGCAGTCGTGGAACACAGGGTACTCTGAAAGGCGAATCCCACTTTGGTTGTCGCAGAAGATCACAGTGTATGCAACACATGCTCAAATAGCTCACTGAAGAGCTTCCTCAACCAAACAGCTTCACAACAGGCCATACTAGCAGTACTATATTCGGCCTCGACAATGCTTAGTGCAACCAATTTTCGCTTCCTGCTCATCCAAGAAATTGAAGTAGACCCCAATGAAAAGCAACATCCAAACGTGCTCTTACGATCCACCACACTGCCAACCCAGTCAGCATCAGTATATTCATCTAGCCTCAAATTCCCGACAGTGTATCTCAAACCATAGTTGATTGTGCCACGAAGATATCTCAAGAGATTCTTGGCAGCAATCCAATGTATGTGATGAGGCTCGACCAAAAATTGACACAATGTATTCACAGTGACGCATATGTTCAGACGAGAGTTTACTAAGAACATCAAGGCCCCCACAAGTTGTCGGTACTCGGAAGGATTTGTGAATGCGGGCCTAGCAACACCTCCACATAGCTTCTTGAAGTTGAGTTCCATCAAAGTAAACACAGCCTTGCATTCCACCATCCCACATCTCTCCAGTAGCTTCACAATATATTTTACTTGAGAAAGGAAAATCTCACTTGGATTTTGCCAAACCTCCAAGCCTAGGAAGTAGTGCATCAAGCCTAGGTCCTTCATCTCGAATTCGGAAGCCAACTCCCTCTTGCATTGATAAATGAGAGGATCTGCACCTGTCAGAAAAATATCATCCACATAAAGGACCATAATGAGAGGCATGTCCTTTTCAACCTTGAAGTATAGGTTTCGGTCAGCGTCACTCCTTGTAAAACCCAACTTCATAAGATAGATATCAATGCTCTCATACCAAGTCGCTTGCTTCAACCCATAGAGGGCTTTCTTCAACCTACACACATGTGTTTTTTGGTCTTGAACTTCGCACCCCTCAGGTTGCTCTACATAGACTTCCTCCTTAAGTGAGCCATGCAAGAAAGCAATTTTGACATCCTTTGGTGTAGGCTCCATCCTTGAGAGGCAGCAAGAGCAATGATGGATCAGATAGTGGTTTATCGAGCAACCAGTGCAAATATCTCGTCATAGTCCACTCCTTCCTTTTGAGAGAAGCCTCGAGCAACAAACCTAGCCTTGAACTTTTCAATACTCCCATCAACTCCATGTTTGATTTTGTAAAGCCATTTTGAAGTGACCACTGACTTATCCTTGGGTCTAGGAACCACATCCCAGACATCATTCTTCATGATCGATTCATATTCCTCATTCATCGCAGCCTTCCATACTTGGTGCTTCACGGGGTCTTCGAAGGTACATGGCTTAGTTTGAACAATGGTATTCATAGCAGCTAAGTACCCTTGGTACTTGTTTGGCTTCTTGCTTTCACGAAATGTCCCCCTTGGCGCAATATGTCTTTTAGCATCTACGAGAGTATCTTTGAGCCACAAAGGTCCTTTTCTTGAGGTAGAGGGTTCACCTAGAGGTGGATCAATGGGATCCATCGGGCCTTCAACATTGGGCATCGGATCATTTGTCGGACATCCATCCTTCTTTCCTACATCATCATCATTGTCCTTCCTAGGGATAGGAAGATCTCCAACTTTCCCAAGGGAAAAATCTTCATCGAAGGTGACATCATGATTATTTCCACTTCTCTTTGACCAGACACATAGATTCTATATGCCTTAAAAGTTTCACTATAACCCACAAAAGTTCTTTTCTTCCCAGATGCATCTAGCTTGTTTCTTTTCTCTTTCGGCACATGAAAATATACGGGACAACCAAAAATTCTAAAATGAGAAACATTAGGTTTCTTACCAATCAAAACTTCTTCAAGTGTCTTGAAGTCCAATGCTTGATGCAGGCACCTATTTTGAACATATACAACGGTGTTGGCAGCTTCTCCCCACAAGAACTTCAGTAGGCTTTGGTCATGAAGCATAACATGGGTAGCTTCTATGATTGTACGATTCTTTCTTTTGGCAACTCCATTTTGCTCAGTCGTATATGCAGTAGTGGTCTCCCTCTTAATGTCAGCTTCTCTACAATAGTCATTGAATTCATTTGACTCATATTCAATTCCATTATCAGTCCTCAATATTTTGATCTTCTTCCTTGTTTGATTCTCAACCAAGGTTGTGAAAGAGCAGAACCATTTAAACACTTTGTCCTTATTCTTCAAGAAATAGATCCATGTTTTGCGAGAGAAATCATCCACAAAAATTGCATAGTACAAGTATCCTCTTAAAGATGTTATGGGCAACATACCTGATAGATCAGAATGGACCAATTGAAGAATATCGGTAGTTTGACTTTCACTTGAAGGGAATGATCCCCTTGTATGTTTTCCAGCTGCACAACCTTGACAAACTCTTTCATGATCTATGATGAATTCGAGCATACATGTGACCATCTTCCTTACATCAAGTAAGGCTTTGTAATGAAGGTGAGCAAATCTTCGATGCCATAATTCAGATTGAAGAGAAGTATCGCAAGTCATAGCTCCCAGAGCACTTCTTCCAACTTGATAGAGACCATCAACCCTAAATCCAAGTATAAATGCATCTTTCGATTCCTTTGCCAAACACGTACCTTCCCATCAACGAATGTTACCTTGAAGCCTTTATCTTTTATCGCAGAAATACATACCAGGTTCTTTTTCAAATCAGGTACATAAAATACTTCTTGTAGATGAAGGGTTTGACCTTGATTCAAGTGAAGGGTGACAGTCCCAATCCCTTTCACGAGATAGGTGGTATTGTACCCAAGTTTGATCTCCAAATTTGTCTTCTTTTCAACCAAGTTTGAGAGGGCCTCCTTGTACCCAATGAAATGCCTTGAGGCACCACTACCAATCAACCAATGATCCAATGTATATGAAGGAGAGGCAGTCGTGAGGGCAGAAATAAGATAAAATTCTTTTTGCTTATCTACAACATTAGTTTCCTCATACCTGGAGTTTCTTGATCTTTTGGGAGGACGATCATTTCCATATTTGAGTAGCAAGAACATTCCCCTTTCCTTTGTTGTTGAACTTTTTGTTCCTTTGATTGCCATTGCCTTTGAAATTTTTGTTGTCATCATCCCTTGGAGTATCCTTCTTGTGAGGACACTCTCTAGCAAAGTGGCCAAACCTGTTGCAATTGAAACATCTTCCTTTTCTTCCTTCTTTGAATCTCGGCTTAAACCCTCGACCTCGTCTTATTGGAGCAACATTGTTCTTGCTTTTAGCATGAACAGAGAAAGTGGTAGGATTATTTCCATTTGAGGGCTTATCTCTCACCATCATCCTTATTTCTTCTTGAGTGCATCTAGCCAATAATTCATCAAAACCCGAAATCCTATCATTGTTGAGGATGGTGGTGTTAAACACATCCCATTCTCTTGTAAGACCTCCAAGTTCAATAAGGGTGTGCTCCCTGACGCCAACAACTTCTCCAATAGATAGGAGATCATTCTTGATTTAGGTAATCATCATGAAGTAAGATTGAATGGACTCTCCTCTCTCCATCTTGATGTCTTTCAACTTGTTCTTGAGAAAGAGGACTTGATTTGCATTGTTTAATTTGAACATCCCAACCAACTTGTCATACATCTCCTTAGATGTTTCTAAATCAGAAATATAGGCAACCAAAGGCTTGTGATTGGAATCAACAATAATTTTCTTAGCTTTGACCTCACCTTTCTTGTACTTTGTTTTTGCAGTAGCTGGTGCACTTGAAGGAGGCTCCACCACTCTTCCTTTGACATAGTCCATAACATCATTTTCTTCCAAGGTCAAATCCAAAGACATCTTCCATGCATGATAGTCGGATTTGTCCTTAAGCTTGTCCTCGCATTTGAAGTACAATGTAGTCGTCATTGAGGCTAGCTCCAAATTCTTGTCCAACAGCTTCCCTTAGTAATTGTTTTTTATTACTCTTGCTTGGGTTCCTTGGGCTTTGTCTTCACCTAAGCTCTGATACCATGTTAATTTTAGATAACAAGGGTATGTTCTATGCTTAGCACAATTTACTTTAATGTTCGTTTAGCAGCCCAATAACAATTTCCAATTATTTCTAGTAGCAATCACATTAACCATTAATCATATTGTCTTCACCTAAGCTCTGATACCATGTTAATTTTAGATAACAAGGGTATGTTCTATGCTTAGCACAATTTACTTCAATGTTCGTTTAGCAGCCCAATAACAATTTCCAATTATTTCTAGTAGCAATCACATTAACCATTAATCACATTGACAATAAATGCAGATAGAACATAAAAACAAATGCAGAAGACAAGCCAAGACAAGAGGACACCAGATTTGGCAGATGCTGGGGAAAAACCCCAATGTGGGGAAAACCCTTTGATCAAATCATCTTATTAATATTCAATAGTTCAACAAAGAGAGTACAAAAGTCAAACTTATTAGCCCAATACAAAGTCAAATCAGTCCTATCAAATTTTGCAGTCAAACTTAAGCCCTAACCAGAAAGTCAACATTGGTCAAAACAACAATCAAATACCTCCTTTGAAGCTCGGTCAAAGGTAGTCAAACTCAGCCTCCAGCAATGATCAAAGTCAACCTAAGTTGCACGAACTATTGAAATGTTTAGGAGTTTCCAAAACGGGTGCATTTAGAAACGTCACCTCCCAAAAATGGAAACGTCGGTCAAAACATCATATATGTTTATATATATAAAAGGAAATTTATAAATAAGTGAATAGCACATTATCTTGCAAGAAAGAAGGGAATAAGACCCATAGATGACAATTTAGAAGGAAATCCAAGTCTATATTAACTCTCATAGATGATTACATGATGTTCGAGTTTCGGTCGAGTTTTGACCAAGTTTCAGAGTTTCAAGTACGAGTACATCTCGAAACGCCAAGTTCGTAGAAGTTTCATGCAACATAGAAGTCAACCCAAAACAATCCCAAAAACTCTGGTCAAACTCAGTCAACCAACAGTCAGCCTTGCGATCAACGCAAGTCAAACAACGCCAAAATTCTCGATTTTTGTGCCAATCAATGCGGCTTGAAGAAAGCAAAATCATGCCCTCAAAACCACAGTCAAATTCAGTGAAAACAGCCTCGATCAACGTTGGTCAACGGTAATCCTGAAGTCTGAAATTTCGAACCGTACTTTTCTGCCCAGAAAATCATCCTCCTTGCCACACGTGTGAGAGAGAGAAGTTGCCCCAAGCTGTACGAACCAATCTAATGAAGAGAGAGAAGAATGTGAGTGAATGATGTCCAAATGAGGTGTAAGGTCTCTTCTATTTATACACTTCGTTGTGGGTGAAGAGACACATCCATTGGGCTTCTTGAGCCTACATTACGTTGAGGCCGACCTGAACAATTTACACGTGTGGTCATAAATTCAAAATCACACTTATACTTGTTCGAATGAGATGATCTTTATATCAATCTTAGACCTCTCAAAAAGAGGAATCCAATGCAATCATCATCTCCATAAAATGAGTTGTCCCAAGGTGGAATTTGGCCCTAGTTGCCAATTTTAACATTGATGCATCTAAATGGTTGATGCTCGAATAATTAATCATTAATGTACAATGGCTACCATATCTAACTTGATTTATGTACAAATATGCATGCTTCCATATCTTCTACAACTAGTTTGGTATTTTGGATGTTTTTTAATATAAATGAAAAAAAATGTAAAATATATATATATAGTAGACACTTCGCTTCCTAGAATTTTGGGAAATGATGCTTCCGCGTCCCCACTTCCCAAAAACGTCCACGCTTTGTCCCCGCTTCGTGCAACATTGGTTTTACAAGTGGAAAAGTATCCTTCCCCATTACTTTAAATGATTTTCATCTTCCTTTAAGAATTTGCCCTAAAACGCCAATTGCCCAAATTATAATAGGCATTGGCCAAGATTTTGTTGATCAAAAATATTTAAAACTGCAATATTTTCTTTTCTTTTCTTTGCTCTCTCCTAGGCTTCTTAAGGCCAACCGCTATGGCTTTTTCTACAACCACTTTGTTTTAGTGGTAACTTTGGGTGTTTATGGATGAAATTCTAGGTTTTCCTCCATAAACCTTTAAAACACAAAATCTAGCATTGTTGTGGTAATCCTCCTCCAATTGGGCTGACGTCATCCTTCCCAAACTACTTTGTGCCTTAGAAACCCTAATCCCTAACCAATCTTCAACTTGAGGCCTATTTGAGGGTCTACCCTGTTGCTTTGTTGATCTTATCCTTAAGTGAACCCTTCTTTTAACTTCTACATGTCTAGGTACTCCTTTGTCATTGCATATCAATAAACCCTAGCTTGTAGTAATCTTTGGCCAATCTAGGGTTAGAATCCTTGGTTCCTTCATTAAAATATTTAAGCCTATTCCATCTTTAAGGTATGTTTCCACCTATTTATATCACCTTGAGCCCTTTATAGGTGAATACAGGGAAGCCTCCCTTGTGAAATTCCACTAAACCACAGGAGGAAAGCTACTAAGGTGACAATGGCAATCATTCCTCATTATTTCCATATGGTTTGGCCCTCCCCTTGTGAGTCCTCTCACAGGGCCTACTAGATTTCGCAGCAACAATGCCCACTACCAAGGTATAGATTTTGTGTGCAATGAAGCTTGTAGGGATCTAAACATCATTGCCAATGCACCCTCATCCACATTATCATCATTCTTTTACAGATCTGCTAAAGGGTGCCATACCAAGGATGTTACAGCTAAATATGTTGCTACAAGAGAACACCCTAAAGCAATACATTAACATTCCCTCTTTACAAGGAAGGTATTCTCCACCAAACTAAGATACTCTCTCAATATCTTGAACTTCCTCTCTACTAGAGGTCTCTTCAAAATGTTGACCAATAATGAGTGTGAAGAAACCTAACTTTAAATCAATGCTCCCTTCTATACTCTTAAATCTCTTCAAAATCTTCAATGTGTGAACCCCTTGTACAAGGAAAGCCCCATCAACAACCTACCAACCTCTACCATCTTTCATGTCAACTTCACAAATCAAAAGCTCCTCACACCACATCATGAGTGATTCAAGACTTCTTGCAATGATAAGCTCATTTACATATAGGGCTAAGCTAACTAGACCAAATCTATCAAATAGAGAATCAAAATCTGTGGTAGACTTGCAAAATCCCAACTTGTGTAAAAAATCATCAATCGTAAAAGACAAAACTTGTGCATCCATCAATTATTATAGGGCCTTCAATCTAAATTCATGGATATCTCACCCATGCACCTCAAAACCTCTAGCAACTAAAGCAAAAATCTCAACATGATCAATTCCCTATTTTTAAAAATATCCTCTCATAAATGGAGTAAGAACCTCCTCAAAGTCAAATTCCTCTTTCTGATAAAATCTTTCAACAATAAACATGTACTTGCACACTTCCACACTCCCATCAGCTACATGCATGGAATCAATCGCTAGTTCCACAATATATCTTGAAATTGTCTCCACAAAGCCAAAAGGACACTCCTCCACTATGGCATCCTTCCATATTTGCTCTACTAGATCAACAAGTAGCCTGTAAAGGGTAGCATCTAAAACTCCTTTAGCCAACACTTGAATAAGTTTAGTGTTGTGCTTCTAATGATACTTATTGACCATCAAACTCAACCATATATTGCAGATCTATAATGCAAGAATGTGAAAGAAGTCTTCATTAAGACAAGAAATACAAGACATCATCTTGCTCAAGAACATCACTAGAAAGCAAGTAGGAGACAAAGTCCATAGCCCATTCTAGTAATTGGACACATAGAATAATTGCTTAAGGCTGCATGTATGCCATCATAAATGTCGCCTTGTTGATGGTCATGCTTATGGATGCTCCATTGTCCACATACCACCATAAACCAAAAATAGTGTTGATGGAAAGGCTTCTAATGATTACTTATTGACCATCAAAATCAACCATATATTGTAGCTCTATGATGCAAGAAAGTGAAACAAGTCTTCATTAAGACAAGAAATACAAGACATCATCTCGCCCATGAACATCACTAGAAAGCAAGTAGGAGACGAAGTCCATAGCCCATTCTAATAATTGGACACATAGAATAATTGCCTAAGGCTACATGTATGCCATCATAAATGTTGCCTTGTTGATGGTCATGCTTTTGGATGCTCCATTGTCCACATACCACCTTACACCAAAAATAGTGTTGATGGAAAGGCTTCTAATGATTACTTATTGACCATCAAACTCAACCATATATTGTAGATCTATGATGCAAGAAAGTGAAGGAAGTCTTCATTAAGACAAGAAATACAAGACATCATCTTGCTCAAGAACATCACTTGAAAGCTAGTATGAGACAAATTCCATAGCTCATTCTAGTAATTGGACACAGAATAACTGCCCAAGGCTACATGTATGTCATCATAAATGTCGCCTTGTTGATGGTCATGCTTTTGGATGCTCCATCGTCCACATACCACCTTGCACCAAAAATAGTGTTGATTGAAAGGCAAAATACCATGGAGAAAGATGTCTCAACTCTGGATACAAATGCCTTTGCTCTAGCTGAAGTTGATACACTCCCTATGGACCCTTCTTGTTGTTGCTTGGCTTTCTTTCTCTCAAGACACTAAGATGCATATATTAGTGGCCCATCTTGTGGCAACTTGAAACACTTCATGTGACTCATGTTTTTCTTCCCCTCGTTAAAATAATCTAATTCTTTTTCCTTGCCCTTCTAACCCATCTTAGGTCCTCCTTATTTGCCTCCTCTCCTCGTCTTTTTAGTGAGGACTAGGTTCTAGAACTCCTCTGATCTGGCAAAACAATCTCTAGTTTGGTCAAGAACACAAACACCCTAAACAAACAATTCCCAAGATGAAGAGACCCCACTCCTTGCTATGGGCACCAACTCTTCATTCTCAATCGTTTCTCCTATAACAACAAGTTGATCTCTCAACTCAATGGTCTTTATCACATAGCTACCAATTGTGTCTATATTGCTTATCACATAGCTAGCCATTGTGTCTATATTGCTTATGTGTGAGGCAAGGACGGTGGTCTTCAATAGCATATTACAAGAGATAATCATACTTTGGTAAAGGGTGATCATACATCTCCTCTGTCATCTTCATCTCCATAATGTGAAGGATCAAATGGTCCTTTACTGAATAAGGATCCAGTTCATTTGCTTCACTTTGGTCACCTTCTTGGTATGCTTGGCCAACTTCACTAGATCAATAGGGTGGGTAACCTTCTTCTCATCTAGGCTCCATGCATCAAACTCTGTAAGCGTTTGCAGCGTGCACTTTCAAGGTGTAAAGTTGGAATTACTTGCCAGACAATCACTCTCTGAGACCAACAGTAGTCATCTTTACAACTGCTGGAATACACCTCAAATAAACAAAT
The DNA here is from genome assembly GCA_000404065.3 of Pinus taeda. NCBI lineage: Eukaryota > Viridiplantae > Streptophyta > Pinopsida > Pinales > Pinaceae > Pinus > Pinus taeda. The sequence continues at coordinate 195,943 of APFE030208148.1, forward strand.
CGGCCAAATAATAAATCCAATCAGCGACCTGTTAGCTATCACAAGTATAGATTGTCTCTGCAATCACTGGAGCACCTAGGACATCACAACATACAACCTATCATAGTTCCAAATCACCTCAATCATGTAAGCAAGGGCATCACACCCACTGAATCCTCTGACAGCTCGGTCTCAAAGCTGTCAGTCCTATCCATTATCAGAATCCTGGAAGATTCCAGATCTGAGATTCTGAACTTTGATACCATGCTAAAATTTCAGATCATGGTAGGCAGACTCTGCACAGGAAAATTTGAACCCTAAAACTAGGAAAGTGAAAGCTGATAAATTCCTATGAAAAGTGCAAAATTTGAATGCTATATTCTACAAACACATCACACTGAAAATATGAAAATCAAGTATAAATCTGAACTCTGAATCACTCATTTGTGTATTAACACAATAAGATAGAAATTACAATACAATAAACTCAAAACCTTACTGTCTAACTCTGACTTCTACTCAGCTAAATGAGTCACACACCTATCCAACCATTCTTTTTTACCCTAAGCATGGCTAGGGTACACCGAAATGGAATGCACACCACCCTATGGCGCATCTAGGCTGCAAAAACAAAACCTAACCCTATTTGCTGCCTAGAATAGCAAACCTGGGTATATAATAAGAAGGCTGCCTAGAAAAGAATACCAAGGATATAATAAGAAGGCTGCCTAGAAATCCACGTCTAGCTAAACTCGGAACACCTCTAGCTTATGCACTTTCATCCAAGATTAGAAACTGTGCTAACTCTGGAAAAACACTTTCTAAATATAACAAACGCAAGCCCTTTATAAATTATACCTGAGCATAAACTTAGAGATAAACTGCCCTCTCTAAATAAAAAAAAGCAAATTAAATCCGGAAGGCAAATTCTAATTAAAGAAAAGCTAAATCTGAAGTTTTTTAGAGCTGGCACATGCATACCTACAGCATGCATGTGCCTGATACCCCTCTAGATAACTGTAGCTCACCTCCAAAAGCAACTAATGTTCACTGTTGAGCCTTCACTCCACCAGAAATGTTGTGCACGCATTCACAGGTAAGGAACTGCTACACCTAGGGATGGACCTGTTGTGAGCAGCTGCGCGCTGATGGGTGTACGGATCCAACATCATTATTGCTGCACTTTCATCCACATTATTATCAAAGTGGTACAGTTCTGCTGAAGGTCACCATACTGAGGATGATGTAGATGAATATGCTGCTACAGGAGAACATTTCGGAGCAATATGCAAAGCTAACAGAATGCTATTGCATAGTTGCATCCGTAGCCCCTATAGTATAATTCATCTGTTAAGCAAACACAAATTCCCCCAATCTTAGAGAGACTAGCAATGTGTTTGACAATATGCTAGCCAAGTGATATCTATCATTCATCAAAGGGATCTGCCAGTAGAGTTCTACATAGGGCAACTTCAATCAATCACTCAACACAGTTGGGACCATATGAACACATGGTACACCATTACACATGGCAACCTATGCACCCAATCCTGAACAATACGTGAAATAGTATTCAGAACTGGCCCAGCTAACCGGTTACCAGTCTAACCAGCCGATTAGCAGTCCCACCGGTTGAAACCGGTCAAAAAACCCGGTCAGACACCCTCCTTCGCCGAAAATTGCAGCTAACCGATCCTAACCGGCCGGTTAGGAGGCAAGCCCACCATGAGCCCGGTCAACGGCTTTTTGAGTGTGTTTTAGGGGTTTTGGAGGGAAACTAAGGGTGTTTTCCCTCCAAAAACACCCTCTCCAAGCCTTTAAGAGGCCCCTCTCACTCTCATTTGTCTCGCACATTTGATTCGGAGTGTTTATGAGTGTTTGTGAGTTTGTTTGTGAGCATGGAGAGTGTTGAGTTTTTGCTGGAGTAGTCATCTTGGAGTTGGAGTTGAAGCTATTTTGGAGATAGTTTGTAGCTGTCAGTGGAGTTGCCATCTTCAAAAGGAGGCTAAGGAAGCTAGTTTGCATTTTCAGGTAAGGATTTTCACTTGAAAATTCCTCATTTGACTGCTGTCCATGAATTAAATTTTTTTGTGTTATAAATTTATAAACTTCTCACTTCTATCATCTATGCTATCAACTCTCTAGCTCTATGCTATCAAATTTGTAGCTTGCATGTGCATTTGTTTTCCTACATTTAGCTTTGGTTTTCCATGTTGCTTAGCTGCAATTCTTTTTTAAATGGCAGATTTCTTTGCAAATTGTTATTATTTCAAGCAAACATGGCTCCAAAAAGAAAGGATAGTGCATGGGCTCATTGTGATGTAATTGATGGAAAAATGATATGCACATTATGCCATAAATCTATTGGAGGTGGGGGTATTCTTAGGTTGAAACAACACTTGGCTGGTATAAGAGGCCAAGTAAAGCCATGTGATGCACCAAATGCACTGTTAGGTCCTATTAGGGCAGAATACATTTCCAAGCTTGAAAAGTTTTATGAGGATAAGGCTAGGGAGAAGGCCATCCAAGATGACATTGCAAGGAAGAGGGAATTATTAGAAGCCATGAAAGAGAGTGGATATGATGATTATGAGATTCAAGACTCCTCTTCTATCCCTTCCACCAATGACCCCTTTCACTATGTTCATCCTTCTTTTGGCCAACCATCAAAAGGAACAAAGAGAACAAACATCCAAAGTTTTTTTCATCTTCTGCCAACATTGCCTCTTCTAATCCCACTTTCTCCCAGCCAAGTTCTCAACCCACTTTGGATCAACATTGGAAAAGACAATGCAAAGAAACTTCTCATCAATACATTGGTAGATGGTGGTATGATTCAAATATCCCACTCTTAGTGTTGCTCGCTCACCTTATTACCAAGCTATGTGGGACTCTGTTATAGCTGCAAGAAAAGGCTTCAAAGGCCCTAGTCTGCATGACTTGAGGGGAGCTCTTTTGCAAAAAGAGATATCTTCCATTGATGAGTATTTGGTTGAGTTTAAAGAATCATGGCTCAAAACAGGTTGTTCCATCATGTCAGATGGATGGACCGATGGAAAGAACCGCACTATCATTAATTTCCTTGTTTCTTGGCCTCAAGGAACCATGTTTTTGAAATTAGTTGATGCATCTGATAAGGTGAAGGATGCAACCCTTCTATTTGAGCTTTTGGATAACATTATTTAGGAAGTTGGGGAGCAACATGTTGTGTAGGTCATCACCAATAATGCCTCAAACTATGTTCTTGCTAGAAAGATGCTTGAGACCAAACATAAGACCATATTTTGGACTCCATGTGTTGCACATTGCATAGACCTCATGCTTGAGGATATAGGCAAAGTGGAGTGGGTAAAAAACACTATAGAGAATGCCAAGTGCATTACAAAATACATTTACAACCACTCATGGGTATTGAGCCTAATGAGGAAAAACACTGGGGGCAAAAAGCTTGTTAGGCCTGCAATTACAAGATTTGCAACTCACTCCCTCACGTTGCAATGTCTAAATGGTCAACTAAAAACTTGCAGAAAATGTTTTCCTCTGAAGAATGCTCTGAATCTCGGTGGGCTCATAGACCAGATGGAAAAGACACCAAAAAGAAAGCGTTAGACACTTATTTTTGGAAAAGGTATGTAGAGCTTGTTAAAATTACCGAGCCCCTTGTTAATGTGCTAAGAATGGTGGATGGGGAAAAATTGGCCACGGGCTACATTTATGAGGCTATGGATTAAGCAAAGGTGCAGATACCGGCAGCTTACAAGGACGGGTTAGCTAAATATGGCCGTATATGGGAGATCATTGATAACAGATGGAACAATCAACTCCATCGTCCAATAAATGCAGCTAGGCATTTTTTGAACCCAAAGTATCATTATAAAAATCAGCTAGGAAATCTGCATGATGGGGAGGTCAGAGTTGGATTGATTGATTGCTTGGAGCACATGGTCCCTAGCCATGCAGACTAGTTGGAAATGCATAGACAACTTACTGTTTTCACTATGGCAAGTGGTACTTTTGGCAAAAACTTGGCAAAGATGGCAAGAGATGTGGACTAACTAGGTAAGCAATTCCAATTTCCAATTTGCTTTTTTTCAAGTTAAAATTGTTTACGTTCTTTACAATTCAAATTATAAACTAAGTTACTAATTAATGTCTTTTTCTTTGCAGCACATTGGTGGGAGTCATTTGGTGGCCAGTGTCCTCAATTGCAAAGGTTTGCAATTAGAGTCCTCAGTCAAACTTGCAGTGCTTAAGTTGTGAGCGCAATTGGTTTGTTTTTTAGCGCATACACACGAAGAAGAGAAACCATTTGGAACAAAAACAGTTAAATGATCTTATTTTCGTGCAATACAACCTTCGACTGAGGAGGAACCAAATGATGAGCAAAACACCTGATCTAGATCCCATTGTGTTGGACGATATTGATCCAACATCAGAAAGGGTGGAGGAGACTGAAAATCATGTGTTTAAGGCTGATTTTGATATCGACGTGGCTTTAGCGGGGGGTGAAGTAGATTATGTGGCGGCATCAGAACCAGGATCAGTAGCGGCATCAAGGAAAGGCAAAGAATCAATGGAAGGCACTAGTCGTGCAGGTCGACAAACTTGTGCTTCCATTAGGTCCACTTCTATTGTTATCGGTGGCATTGATACTGAGGTTGCAGATCAGGCTGAGGTATCCTCAGACTCTGAACCAGATGATGTCTATGTAGCTCCTGATGATGATCCTGTGGCTAGTAGTAGTGATGAACTTGATGATTGATCATGTGTACATTGTATACTTGTAGTAGGCCAATGGCCTCATAGCTTGCAGCGTTGTTTTTGGACTTTATAGGCCATTTAGAGTCTCATTGCTTATGTATTTTGCTATTTTGTCGATGATATGTATTGCACTTGGTGCCATTTCGATATATTCACCTTTACATGGTATATAAATGAGAAAACTTTGCATATTTTGTCTCTATTAGCTTGGAACCATGGTTTTAAATCTTAAAAATAGTTTTGTTTCATTAAAAATAATTATTTAATGTATTTTTTTAAAATTGGTTCATTTAGACCAAACCAGTCGCGGTTAGACCGTTTCCAGTCAGTAAACCGATTCATTAGGTGGACCAGTCCAGTCACCAGTTCCGGTTTTAAAAGCACTGACGTGAAAAGGCCTAGAAGAGCGACTCCAATTGAATGATCGTTAGGTGAAGGAGGAATCTCTCCTGCTATTATTGCAAATATGGTCATTGTTGATGAGGGCAAGCCTCAAGGTACTACACGCTAGTTTCTATTCTTTGTAAAACACAATGGTCCCTTTGACACATTGTGGAAGGGGGAGGATCGAACTTCGGAGAACCCCCACAAGATGATGCAGGATGCAAGAATATGAGGTTCTAGAGTTCCCATGGCTTGTTATTCACTTATTAGTCAAGATTGCTACTTCTAAAAACTACTCCAAAACGCATCTAAGATCTTTGATCATCTGTCTCAAAAGTAGAAACATACAAGTGTGCATAATTTATAGAAGTAAGAGCAAAAAGCAAGCAAACAAATGAGACTAAATCCATTCAATTTTGACCCCTAACAATTAGCAAATTTGCATATCAATGGTCCACGCATGCATCAATGGATAAAAAGCGCTATGGTTTACCATGTAAATCACCATAGTTCAAAAGATAGTGCACAAAGAATACATCCATTATAATGGAAAAATTAACGCATCCCACAACCCCAAGTGTTCCACGTAATTGAGTCGCATTCCTTGTGAATTTGCACTAGTCAAGCAAGATTAATACTTCATACATCGTTGGAAGAAATCCAATCATGTCTCCAATGGCATAATGGCAACTCCTTTCCATTGTTTCAATAATTACATTGTCTTACATTAATCATCTACGGGTCACTTCTTACAATAAGCATATGCGTAAAAAATTACCAGAAACTAGATGTGATAGTAATGACATGACAGGAAACAGGGTTGGATAAGTTTTGCAACAAGTTTTGCTATGAAAATCCCTTCCTCACTACTAAAATTTACCCTTTGGTGTGCTCCCAAATGCACATGGTCTATTGGCCTGCTGGAATTGCAATTTGAAGTGAGAAGAATTGCCCATAAACTCGTACAATGAGTTTTATGCAATGTTTCTCCAATTTTCCAGGATGGGGGGACACAAAAATGGGGAGACGCACTGGGGCATGTGGGAGCACCCCCAAATTTAGGGAAATTCAAGGACGAGGGATGTCAATGTCTGTGTGTAAAAAAAATGATTCAAATTCAAATTCAACACTGAAACACAATAATGCATACATCATAAATGATTCAATGAAATAGAAATAGGAAAAATATTGTATACATTGATTTAAATTCATCATTCATCATTCTAGAACCTACATGGATTTAAATTCATCAATCATCATTCTAGAATCTACAATGATTTAAATCCATCATTCATTATTCTAGACACTGATTAGTACTAAGCAAAATAATGGATGTTAATGTATGAAGATTGGAATAGTAAATTGAAATTACTCAAACCCAAATAGTAAAAGGTGACAAGTCAAAGACTCAGTTTGTGGTCATCAGTATCCGGAGAGAGTACTCAAAGTTAAAATTGAAATTGAACAAAGGCCAATGAACCAATGTTGTTAGAACCGGACCAGTGATCGAACCAGTCGACCCCAAAACTAGGAACTGGAAAATAACTGGACCAGAAAACCAATCGGCCAGAAAAGACACAAATATTCAAACTTTGAAAAAAATATGTAGATATTCATGTGCATCCATATGAATCCAAACCATTATACACAAATATGCAATGCTTCTCATATATATAGCAATATATAGCAAGGGTGCATATAACTAAAATAGCACCAAGTGCAATCCATCTTTGAACCAAAAATACATCAACAAAGGGCTCTAGATGGACTCTATAGTCCAAAATAAATCATGCTACAACTACCTACATATCATCAAAATCACTGCCTATATTGGGATCCTCATCATCAATATCGCCCTTTAAGCATTAAAAAAAGATAGAAAAAGCTTAACATGTCAAATCAAGATTTTGTTTGAGTGATGGGAAGATTTTTACTAGGGTTCTGACAAAGGAGTTCAACAATCAATGCCACCATCATTGAGTCATTGAGGTACATAGGGGGCTCAGTTGCTCTTGATCAAATGTGAGTTCCATACCCTCATACATGATAGAATCCAATGGAAACATTGCAATCCCAGCAATCCTAAAATCTTGAAAACTGTTAAATCTGTGGGATCTAAAATTCCACTTTCTCCATATCAAATCCAATGAGGTTGGAACCATTCTAGAACCACTCTCAAACATCCTGGAACAATTAATGGTAGCGTTAAAATTTTACGTAAAAGTGATAAAGAAGAATGTATTTAACATTACCATTAATTATATATCATTAGTAGGGCCTTAGGGTTGAATATTAGGCTTCTTTATTCATAAATTATTGTTTTTAGGCAAAATTCAGGGGCACCCAACCCTTTTTGAAGGGGATGCCCGCAAGCACCCCTTTTGCAGAAACGTGTCCCCCACCTTGGAGAAACATTTCCCCAAGTTTCCCCAAAAAGAGACGTGGTAAACATTTCCCCAAGTTTCCCCATCCTGGGAGGATGGGAAACATGGAGAGTGCACCCCCACCCTGGGGGGACACATCCCCAAGAAAAACTGGTTTTATGGGCCATGAAATCCTGAACGACCCCCTTTTAATTTCTTTTTTTTTTAATTAGAATGTTTTTTAGTTCATTCTTTTGTAAGACGAGAAACAACCCAAAACAACCTCAAAATGGGGCCTGGCAACCAAAAACAACCCATCACATTTCTTCCAACATTTAAACGTAACACACGAGTTAATGGTTTGACAATAGAGTAGGTGGAATCAATGTTGCACGAAGCGCCCCCCCCATATGGTTCCAAGCCCCGAAGCGCGTCCCGTACAGAAGCGCCTAGGAAGCTTGGTCGGAAGCGCGCTTCCGAAATTCGGAAGCGCACTTCCGAAATTCGGAAGCGCCGCTTCCAAATTTTTTGCCGCTTCCTAGAAATTCGGAAGCGTGGTACGAAAACGCCGCTTCCGAAGCGTGGTGCTTCGGAGGAGGAAGCGTACGCTTCCAAAAAAGCTTCCGAAAAAGCGTTTAGAAAATCGATTTTTTTTCAAATTTTTTTTTAATTTTAGGTGAGTTTGCTTGTTGGGGGTGGGTCTACCTTGGGTTAGGGTGACGAATGAAGGCAAAAAAAAATATAAATATAGCAGATGCTCCCTCATGGTAATGTTAAATTCTTAAAGTAAAAGTGACA